>PITA01020993.1:0-33689 GCA_004023965.1 Spilogale gracilis | reverse complement strand
GAATCTTGGAACACTGGAAAAAAAAATTTTAGTAACAATAAAAAAAAAAAAACTGCCACTTTTTTTTCTGCCGCTTTTTTCTGTCCCTTGGCCAGGTGCTCAGCCCTCAGGGGAGGCAATTTTGAAGACTTGAGTGTGATGTGGGGAGCCACGGGACCTCAGTCCCTCCTGCATGAGTGTGTACTATGGAGGCTCTCTGGGTGGAGACAAGGTCGCAGGACCCAAAATCAGTTGCAGTTTCCGTGGCGCAGGACTGAAACGACAAGGGGGCTTTAGGCACCAATGTGACCAGCAGCTGCAGGTGCGCTCAGTTGTAACAGGTCGCCAAAAGGGAAGATACAAGGAGAGGCTATGATCCCCGCACCACCCAGAGGGTTGCTAACTAAGGGCTTTGTCTGGGCGCCGACATGTTGTTCTGGCCTGACTTCCTGAAAAGCTGCAAAAAGCCACAAAAGAACAAATCCTCCAGAGAACAAAAGCCTGAAAAACTGGTTGCCATAGAGCCCAGCCCCTAAGAAGGGGGCGGAGAGATGCAGCCCAAATGGAAGGGACTGAAAAACAGTGCGGCAGGCCCCTCCCCCAGAAGGCAAGCAAGAAGAACAAGAGGACAACACCAAAACTGTAAAACCCCAACATCAGGGGAAAGGCAATATATTAAGCTCCTGGTACTACCCCAAAAGCTGTACGCTTTATAGATTCAGCTTTTCACTTTATTTTCTTTTTTAACTTTTTTCTATTTTTACTTTTAAAGTTTTCACTTTAAATTTAAAATTCATTCTCATGGTTTTTGTTCTTTTAATTTTTAACCTACTTATTATTACAACTTGATACTTAATACAACACTCCATAATAACTTTTTACCTTGAAATTTTTCAAACACATATCTGTGTTTTTTGTTGTTATTGTTGCTTATTTTGTGTGTTTGTTTTTTCTGTTTTTTCCCTTTCTTCTCTCTTCTCTCCTGTATTCTTTTTTCTTTTAAATATACATATAGTTATAAGCTTCAAGATAATTCTTCATTTCTATTCAATACTACCCCATATACAAGCCAGTTTTAATCTCCCTATATCTTTAGAAAGTGGACTCCTCTAACAATAATAACAAGACAAACCCAGGAGGATCTGAAATACTTTCCTTGCCCACAAGGAGGGTTTGCACTCAACTTTCATTCCAATGAGCAATTCACCTGGATAGTGGTTGATATATTCAGCTATACATCCCTCAACCACCCCTCACCAAAATGACTTGGAGGAGGAACAACCAACAGAAGAAAAACCCTGAGACTGCAACTCTGGTCACAGAATTACTGGAAATGAATATAAACAATATGAAAGAAATGGAATTCATGGTAGCAATCATACAAGCAATGGCTAAGTTGGAAAAGAACATTAGTGACAAGATCTAATGACAGAAGTGAAAGTTGAATGAGCAGAGGTTAGGAGGTTATTAATGAGATACAATTTAATTTAAATACACTAACAGCTAGAGCAGGTGAAACTGAAGATCGTATTAGTGATTTAGAAGACAGATGGATTAAGAAGGAGGAGCAAGAGATGTCTTGGAACAAACAGCTAAAATCCCATGAAAATAGAATTAGGGAAATAAATGATGCCATGAAAAGCTCCAATATCAGAATTATTGGAATCCCTGAAGGGGTTGAGAGAGAAGCCTAGAAGATATTCTTGAACAAATCATGGATGAAAATTTCCCGAATCTGAGGAATGAAACAAATGTTCATGTCCTAGGGGCAGAGGGGATATCCCCCAAGATCAATGAAGTCAGAAAAACCTCCAGGCACATAATTGTGAAATTCATGAATCATAAAATCAAAGAATATGTCTTAAGGTCAGCAAGGGGGAAGTGACCCCTTATGTATAGAGTGAAGACCACCAGAATAACGTCAGACCTATCCACAGAAATCTGGCAAGGCAGAAAAGGCTGGCAAGATATATTGAGGAAATTACATGACAAAAATATGCAACCAAGGATAATGTATCCAGCAAGGTTGACTTCCAAGATGGAAGGAGAGATAAAGAGCTTCCAGAACCGCCAAGGTCTAAAAGATTATGCAACCAACAAGCCAGCACTACAAGAAATATTAAGAGGGGTTCTATAAAAGAGAAACAAACTCAAGAGTGACACAGAACAGAAATTTACAGAAGTAATCTATAGAAACATGAACTTCACAGGCAACATGATGCCAACACAAACGTATCTATCAATAATCACTCTCAATGCGAATGGCCTAAATGCTCCAATAAAAAGGCACAGGGTTGCAGACTGGATAAAACAACAGGACCTGTCCATATGCTGTTTATAAGAGACACATTTTGAATCTAAAAACACTTCCAGATTGAAAGTGAGGGGATGGAGGACCATCTTTCATGCCAATAGACCTCAAAAGAAAGCCAGGGTAGTGATTCTCATACGAGACAAATTAAATTTTAATCTAAACACTGTATTCAGAGACACAGAAGGACACTACATCATTCTTAAAGGGTCTATACACCAAGAATATCTAATAATTGTAAATATTTATGCCCCCAACATGGGAGCAGCCAACTACATAAGCCAACTGTTAAGCAAAATAAAGAGTCATATTGATATGAATACATTAATTGTAGGAGATCCTAACACACCACTCTCAACAATGGACAGATCATCTAAACAGAAAATCAACAAAGAAACAAGAGCTTTTAATGACACACTGGACCAGATGGATCTCATAAATATATTCAGAACATTCCACCCTAAAATAGCAGAATACTCATTCTTCTTGAGTGCACATGGAACTTTCTCCAGAATAGACCACATACTAGGTCACAAATCAGGGCTCAACTGATACCAGAAGATTGAAATTATTCCCTGCATATTCTCTGACCACAATGCCTTGAAACTGGAACTCAACCACAACCAAAAGTTCAGAAGAATATCAAACACTTGGAAGCTAAAGACCATCATGCTCAAGAATCTGTGGATCAACCAAGAAATCAAGGAAGAACTTAAACACTTCATGGAAACCAATGAGAATGAAGATACATCAATCCAAAACCTATGGGATACAGCAAAGGAAGTCCTAAGGGGGGAATACATAGCCATCCAAGCCTCACTCAAAAAAAATGATAAATCCCAAATACACCAACTCCCATTACATCTTAAAGAACTGGAAAATCAACAACAAATTAAACCAAACCAACACACGAGATGGGAAATAATTAAGATTAGAGCAGAGATCAATGAATTAGAAACTAGAGATACAGTAGAACACATCAATGAAACTGGATGCTGGTTCTTTGAAAAAATTAATAAGATCGATAAACCATTGGCCAAACTAATCCAAAAGAAAAAGAAGACCCAAATTGATAAAATTATAAATGAAAGGGGAAAGATCACGACTAACAAAAAGGAAATAGAAACAGTGATCAGAAATTACTATCAACAGTTATACACCAATAAGTTTAACAACCTAGAAGATGTGGATGCATTCCTGGAAACCTATAAACTTCCAAGACCGAAACAGGAAGAAACTGACAATCTGAATAGACCTATATCTTGTAATGAGATTGAAGCAGTGATCAAAAGCCTCCAAAAACAAGAGCCCAGGACCCGACGGATTCCCTGGGGAATTCTATGAAACATTCAAAGAAGAAATAACACCTATTCTCCTGAAATTGTTTCAGAAAGTAGAAACAGAAGGAAAACTTCCAGACTCTTTCTAAGAAGCCAGCATTACTCTAATCCCCAAACTAGACAATGACCCCATCAAAAATGAGAACTTCAGACCAATATCCCTGATGAATATGGATGCCAAGATTCTTAACAAAATCCTTGCTAACAGGATTCAACAATACATTTAAAATATTATCCACCATGACCAGGTGGGATTTATCCCAGAGATGCAAGGGTGGTTCAACACTCGCAAATCAATCAACATGTTAGAACAATAAGAGAAGAGAGAAGAACTACATGGTACTCTCAATTGATCCAGGAAAGGCATTTGACAAAATACAACATCCATTCCTGATTAAATCTCTTCAAAGTATAGAGATAGAGGGAACATTCCTCAATCTCATAAAATCTATCTATGAAAAACTCACAGCGAATATCATTCTCAATGGGGAAAAACTGACAGCCTTCACTCTGAGATCAGGAACAAGACAAGGATGCTCACTCTCACCACCATTGTTCAACATAGTGTTAGAAGTCCTAGCAACAACAATCAGACAACAGAAAGAAATAAAAGGTATTCAACTTGGCAAAGAAGAAGTCAGACTCTCTCTCTTTGCAGATGACATGATACTCTATGTGGAAAACCCAAAAGACTCTACCCCCAAACTACTAGAACTCATACAACAATTTGGTAATGTTGCAGGATACAAAATCAATGCACAGAAATCAGTTGCGTTCTTATACGCTAACAATGAAAATATAGAAAGGGAAATCAGAGAATTGATTCCATTTACTATAGCACCAAAATCGTAAGATACCTAGGAATAAACCTAACCAAAGAAGTCAAGGATCTGTACTCGAGGAACTACAGAACACTCATGAAAGAAATTGAAGAAGACACAAAAAGATGAAAGAGCATTACATGGTCATGGATTGGAGGAATAAACATTGTTAAAATGTCTGTACTGCCCAGAGCAATTTATACTTTCAATGCCATTCTGATCAAAATTCCACCAAAATTTTTCAAAGCATTGGAATAAATGATCCTAAAATTTACATGGAACCAAAAAGACCCTGAATCGCTAAGGAATTGAAGAAGAAAAACAAAGCTGGGGGCATCACATTACCTGACATCAGGCTTTATCACAAAGCTGTGATTACCAAGACAGCATGGTATGGGAACAAAAAGAGACAGATAGACCAATGGAACAGAGTAGAGAGTCCAGATACGGACCCACAAATCTATGGTCGAATCATCTTTGACAAAGCAGGAAAAAATATCCAGTGGAAAAAAGACAGTCTCTTCAATAAATGGTGCTGGGAAAATTGGACAGCTACATACAGAAGAATGAAACTAGACCATTCTCTTACACCACACACAAAGACAAACTCGAAATGAATGAAAGACCTCAACTTGAGGCAGGAATCCATCAAAATCCTGGAAGAGAACATAGCTAATAACCTTTATGACATTGGCCACAGCAACTTCTTTCAAGATATGTCTTCAAAGGCAAAGGAGACAAAGGAGAAATTTAACTTTTGGGACTTCATCAAAATAAAAAACTTCTGCACAGCAAAGGAAACAGTCAACAAAACAAAGAGGCAACTCACAGAATGGGAGAGGATATTTGCAAATGACACTACAAAGGGCTGATATCCAAGATCTATAAAGAACTCCTCAAACTCAACAACCAAAAAATAAAAAAGATGAACACATCGAAATGGGCAGGAGACATGAAGAAGCACTTCCTCATAGAAGATATACAAATGGCTAACAGACACATGAAAAAATGTTCATCATCACTAGCTATCAGGGAAATTCAAATCAAAACCACACTGAGATACCACCTTACACCAGTCAGAATGGCCAAAATTAACAAGACAGGAAACAACAATGTTGAAGAGGCTGTGGAGAAAGGGGAACCCTCTTACACTGTTGGTGGGAATGCAAGTTGGTGCAGCCACTTTGGAAAACAGTGTGGAGATTCCTTAAAAAATTAAAAATAAAGCTACCATATGACCCTGCAATTGCACTACTGAATATTTACCCCAAAGATACAGATGTACTGAAAAGAAAGGGCCATATGTACTGCAGTATTCATAGCAGCAATGGCCACAATCGCCAAACTGTGGAAGGAGCCAAGGTACCCTTCAACAGATGAATGGATAAAGAAGATATGGTACATATATACAATGGAATACTATGCTTCCATCAGAAAGGATGAATATCCAACTTTTGTAGCAAATGGACTGGATTGGAAGAGATTATGCTGAGTGAAATAAGCCAAGTAGAGAAAGTCAAGTATCACATGGTTTCACTTACTTGTGGTGCATAAGGAGTTAATATAGAGGACAGTGGGAGAAGGAAAGGAAATGGGATGCAGGGTAATTCACGGAGGGAAATGAAACATGAGAGACTTTGGACTCAGAAACAAACTGAGGGTCTTGTAGGGGAGGAGGTGGGGGGATGGGAGAGCCTGGTGGTGGGTACTGAGGGTACCTATTGCATGGAGCACTGGGTCTGGGGCATAAACAATGAATCTTGGAACATTGAAAAAAATATAAAATAAAATAAAATAATAAAATAAAATAAAATAAAACAAAACAAAATAAAATAAAACAAAACAAAACAAAACAAAACAAAATAAAATAAAATAAAATAAAAGAAAATAAAATAAAAAGCTAAATAGACTAAAATATCTACTCTTCATGAATCCTTCAAGTATCCTTCCTATGTGGAGGACACAGGGAAAATTGCTGTCCCAAAACAGGAGAGATAAGCAAATATAAGAAAGTCATGGGCACCAGGGCAAATCCTCCCAATTGAAACTTCCTCTGGAACTAGTACTGGCAAGAAAACCTGGTCTGTAATTGATGAATTGCTAGATCCTCTCTTTGGACAAGTTTGATAGTTAGGGGACCTAGTCATAGGGGTTCTCCACAATATTGTTGATACTTAGTTCCAGGAACTCTAACCAGATTCTGACAGTAAGTGCCAGAGACAACTTTCTTCCTGTTTCTGAAAGAAGGAGGGGAAAGGAAACGTTTTAATTCTCTAGAGCACTGTGTTCTTAACAAGGCCTGTCCTCTGCAGAAACTAGTTAACCAGAGCCTATTGGGAGAGTTTCAGAATGCTAACTCACATGGGGGACAGGAAATACCCAACTCCATCTGGCTCTTGCGTTCTACATGGGAGAACAGAAATATCACTTCAGCTCACTCTAGCCATCCTGTCCCACCAAACAGGAGAAACAAACAACAACAACAAACAAAACCTGAGAAACTCTTATGTAGATCCCAGTCAAGACGCAAAAGCTGGCTAAAAGATCAAGACTTAATCATGGAACTACAGAACACTTCCCTTCCCCTTAGACCTCACCACCACTGAGAATAAGAAAATGTTTTTCAGGGCTGTTAATAACTGTCAATGAAAGATGTGCAATTCTAGCTCTCCAGAACACCAAGAGCAAGGAAGCTATGTACAGGGTGCTAACAAAACTCCCTGGAGGGTACGGACCACAGGATTCCCCAGCACACATCTCCCACAGAAGTCATCTGTGAGTATGTCAGCAAAACACATGAAAAAGCTTATCCATAAAATGACAGTGAAACACACTGGAGGGTAATTATCAGTATGTCTGCCACATTGTCCTAAAAAGGAAACTGCTTGTTCAGATGCTGGAAATGCCCTGAATAGTGAGAGCCATTTGGGTCTTCTTCAAACCTCTGGAAGCATTCTGAGATTTGACTCTAGTTATGGTTCTAGTGGCCTCAAGGGGTAGCTGTGATGGATCTTGAGAAGAAAAAGCATCTCTTTCAAAGCATCTGCACAAGGTGAGGTTATCACAGCGTTTCCAAACCAAAGGCAACTAGTGTCTTCTCACACAATAGAGCTTCTTCCGCTTGTAAGGGAAGCTCAGATTGACTCATGAGTTTGGCATGTCCATTTCATCTAAGTCCAAGCTAATGTTATCAATTCCAAACTTGGTTCCATTCTTTCTGGATCAATCCAATGTTCACATGAAAAACTGTGTCATATGGTGAAATTGTGAATTCAACTGACGTCATTTAGCAGCCCACACAATTATTGTGTTTGATTTTTTAGCAGAATCAGCTCCAAAGCTAAAAATATAAGAGATTCTAGCAGGGCTGTCATGAGAGCTCTGATTTCAGATCATGATATGAACTGAGGGTTAAAGGACTTGATCTTGTCATGTATTTTTTGTTAAGTGTTCCAGCGCACTCAACAGATTCTTCTCACACCAGAATGCTCATATGTATGGTGATTGTTTAATGGTCAAGTGATGCAGCCACTTAGGCTCCCAAGGCACGTACTTCAATTGACACTTCATCAGAATCAAGCACAGGTGGCAGTTTGATTAACTGTAATACCACTACATGCTTTGAATTATTAGCATCCTGTGTCCCAACGGTGAGGATTTCACCACCATACACCAGCCCATGAGCATGACCAAACCAATCCTTAAATCTCATCTTCAAAGATTTATCTCCTAGAACCACTTCCAGTTCTAATTCTGCATCAGTCAGGATCCAGTTAGGAAACAGAATCTGTTATCGCAATTGGCACAGTGAAATTTAATACAAAGAATTATTAACTAATTAAGATGATTAGTAAACAGAAGACGACTTTTAAAGAACACAGGAATAACAAAGGTAGAGAACAGCTGCTACATACAAGGCTGAGGGAGAGGATGCAAGGAGGAAAGAAAGTTAGGAGAACTACCCCCTCAAATCACTGACCCCAACCCAGGACAAAAACTCAAACTTTGTTGGAGAAGGTGTAGTTGTGGTCACTGGGAAACAAAATTCAAAGAGGCACTGTAGACCAGAGCTTCTGGGTAGAAAGCTGCCAAACAGGATGCCAACTGTCTGCAGCTGACAAATAGAAAACTCCCACTGGATATAGGGTTGCCAGATAAAATAGCAGAAGTAGGGCAAAATTTGAATGTCAGATAAATAATGAATAAGAGGTTAATATATCTCAACTATTGTAAAAAGCATCAATCTGAAATTCAAATGCACCACCAGGTCTCCCACACACCACTAGCAAGGAAGCTGCCCATTGCAATACCGGTGAACTTTGCTAAAAACATAGTGCTAACAGGTGTCCCTCAAACTACTCACCATCAGAGGCAGGAAGACTAAAACACACGAGAACCAAGAAAAAAGGCTTCTTCTATTTTTCCTTCCAGTCCTTTTAATGTCATCTAATGATAAGCATTATACTAGGTATCAGAGAAAAAAAATGCCCCTGGGGGAGGGGCTGAAAGACCAGAAATCAGTAACTGTCATGATAAGGATTCACTGTAGATATCTTTTAAAAAATAAGATTTGATACCTCTTTTGAACAAAATTATGCAAGCATCTATTTTAAAAGCTGTTTAAATCACCAATTCCATATTTGTATATTTAATTTTGAATTGAGTGGGTATTTGTTTTCTATTCAAGGATTTTTACACATTATAATATTACACACATTTGTATTTTTCTAAAAATTTATTTCAAAGCGACACTTTTAAATGGTGACTACAATCATAGATGGCAGTGAATGACTAAAAGGCCTATGTAATGAATCATTTCTTCATAACTTCATAATTCATGACTGTAGTTTTGCTTAAAAACTATTAAATTTAGAAGTTGAGAGGCTGGAGAAATGAACTAAACATAGTATTTCTCTGATTATACGAGTGGGTTTTTTCCCCTATACTAGTGACATTTTGCAATGATGGAGTTTCAGTAAACTGCTATTAGATGCATTTTTCTGGGGTAGAAAAATAGCAACTGCTAATTTTGGTTGGGTAGAAAGGCCTACAATTATATTCCTTTCCACAAGCAAAGCTATTGAAGATTTCCATGTTGTATAACTATTTGTAGTAGCTTATTTTTTATGCATCTCTGTGTCCAACCCATTGTGTAGTTCTGCTATGCAGACAGATGTGATTAAGATATTTTCCCCTCACATCAGGTGGAAAGTGAGGCAATTGAGGATTTTATTTCATTGCACTTTAAATGAACTTAAGAAATGAATGAATTTGGATTTTATTTTTTAGCATTAAGCAGACTAAATGTCCTGAATACCCTTCCACGCACATGCTAAAAAGACATTACTTAAAAACTATAGAGAGTATATAAGGATAGAAATCTTGATGAGTCATACAGAAGAAATTGAAATAAGAGACTGCAACTATTGGAAGAGATGATGGGTTGGGATTAAGTGTTGCAATTTCAATGATTAAAATTTTTGGTCACACAGTAGTTAAGGGTTGGCCCCTCACATGGTGGGTAGCTGAAATTCTGAACATCTAAATGGTTACATCATTATTTATTTGAACATTCAAAGGATTTCACTATCATTGAACAGACATATTAGAAAAAAATTGATCTTTAACAGCTAGAAAACAAATTCATCATCTGTATTTGAGATTAATGCTGAAATAAAAATAGTTTTAATGAGAATTTTAAAATGTGATGAAGTCACAAGACTTCATATGAGATTAAATATTTTCCCTCATGGATTATCCAGAACACTCAATCCAACAAATTAATATAAAAAAACAGTCTCAAGAGAAACCAAAAGTGATAGAAACATGGCAAAAGTATTCTAGAGGAACTACATTTAATTGATATTAGAGAGGATTCCTACAGATAAGTTCTCTCTGAATGTTAATTCACAGCCCTGAATGACACAAGACTTGGCAGTATTCCAAGATCAAGAATGTAGACACAACAAATAATATTTTTATGTAATAGAATTATTAGACTTTTAAATGATGAAAAAGTATGTAAAGATATAAAAAAATTCATAAACAGGACTGAAAATAAACAAAATTAAACTTTTGCAAATAAAATATACATTTAAAAATAAATCTCATTAGCAAATTCTGAATCAATCAAAAAGCAAATTAGGTGAGTAGAGAATTAGTGAGGTAAAAGATATACCTGGGAAATTACAGAAAATAAAAGCATAGAAACCCACAGAGAGAGGAAATCTGAAAGAAAAATTAAAATATATGAGACAAAATAATAAATTCTAACAGACATCCAACAGTAAAAATTCAAAACAAACAAACAAAAAAGAGAGATCATTAAAAAATATGAAGGTGAAATCCTGAGTCCACAAATTGGAGAGTTAACATATTTTTAAGCCTATGTGGAACATTTATCAATATTTTTAAAAATTAATATACTAAATGTTACAAAAACAAAGACTCTCAACAAATATCAAAGAAAGAGTACTATTCAGACCATTTTTCCTAATCGCAATACAAATAGGTTATAATTCCATGTTTGAAACTTAACTTTTAAAAGTCCCATACTTTAAAGTTTGGAAGGTTTGAAATGAGTCTATAAATAATTCATAAGTCAAAAATTAAGTCATAATGTATAAAAATTTAGAACCAATTTGAAATCAAAATCACATACCAGAATTTGTTGTATCCAGTTGAGTAGCATTTGGAGAAAAATCTTTAGTCTCATAAGCTTACATTAAAGGCAAAATGCCTGAGAATTAGTGAGGTTGGAGTGAGAAGCTAGAAAAAAGAAGTGAAGAACTACCTTATGAAAGTAGAAGTAGGGGCGCCTGGGTGGCTCAGTTGGTTAAGTGACTGATTTCGGCTCAAGTTCATGATCTTGGAGATCTGGGATTGAGCCCCACATCAGGTTTCCTGCTGGGCGGGAAGCCTGCTTCTCCCTCTTTCAGTCCCCCTGCTTGTGTTCCCTCTCTAGCTGTGTTTCTCTCTGTCAAATAAATAAATAAAATCTTTAAAAAAAAAAAAAAGTAGAAGTAAAAAATTAACATAAAACCACAATAGAAAAATAAAAATATAAGCCCCGTGGACCAATAAGATCAGCAGCTTATTTTTTTAAGACTTTAAAAGATACATAAACAGATTGAAAGGGTGGAAATCAATGCTAGGATTTGAAATTTACAAATGTAAATTTTCTTACATTTTAACATCTCTGAAATCAGGATACATTAAATCAATAATATATCATAGTTTATGTGATGAAGGTTTTTTCCTTAAGAAATATAAATTTGAAAAAAAAAAAAGAAATATAAATTTGTGCATCTTATAAAGGACTAAATAAAATATTATTATAAAAAAGTACTCTGAGGAATTTTATGTCAACTGATTTGACAATTAAGGCAAAATGACTTATTTATAAAAATGTAACTAGAAGTTAGAAAAATTATATATATATTATTAGAAATGCTTTAGCCTGGTTTCTTTATAAGCAACATAAAGTTTTATATGGGGTAAGTATGAAAAAATGTGATGCCATAGAGCAGAAGTTCAGGACAGGTGGAATGAAACTGGAGAAGAGTGATGACCAACCTAAGTATTTCTGATATTATCTTCAAATATAGGTAAATACTGCTGGATTTAACGAGATAGGTCTCAGAAATCTTTACCCAGGAAAAGTAAGGAAGACAGGTATCCATTTGTTCTTACTCCTCTTTGTTCAATTATAGCCCAGGGGTCATTAATTTTTTCAGCCTTTCCAGGTTGTCCATGAATGATAGAAGAATGTCTCTGAAAGTGGACCTAAGGTAGAATAGGGATACATGCAGTGGTTCAAGGTAATGGGATGTCCAATCATTCCTTGCAGAAAGCAAATCAATATCTACTTAGAAATGGTCACTGCAGCAGTAATAAGGTTGAGCAAATTTTGAAGTGCTGTGTAAACAATAACCAAAGTAAGCAGTGATAAATCTACTAACCAAAACAAGCTTAGATATCTCATTGTAGACATTTCCAATGTCATGTAATTTATTAAAATATAGAAAAACTCAAATTACAAATGTGAAATAGCTTGATAACAACATTAACAAGGAGAGTATAAGAAAAAATCATATGCTAACTTCACAAATATAGATGCAAAATCTTACTTACAATGTTAACATTTTGAATCCATATTTACAAGGCAAAACACTAATATTACTGTGTGATTTATACCGGAAATACATTGGTAGTTTAACATTAAACACATATTTCATGTAGTTCATCATATTAACAAGTTAAAAGATTTTTTAAAGTATGATCATCATAATAAAGGCAGTTTCCAACTGATGATATTTCAGTATCTGAAATGAAAAGAAAAAGTGGATTCATTGCTTACTGTAGGAAAGAAGATCTATGCTAGTCAATCAGTCTTCCAAAAAAAAAAAAAAACAGAATATTCATCACATACAGATATTTAAAATTAGGGGAATTTAGGAGTTGGTGGACTTTTAGAAGTGGGTATAGTGGGTGTCATCACTTCGTAAAGCTTGATTATTAGGATGTGAGTTGATTGATTCTCAGAAGCAAGTTTATTTGAATAAATCTTTACCTGATATCAGAACTAAAGGGGTTGACACCGGTTGACCTGGAAAACATGCTTTAAATCCAATTCTGATGTCTGCAGACCAATATGTATATATTGTGTGTACATGTCAAAACACTTAATGATGCTCATGATAAAATGCCTTACTAAGTTCAAACACCTTGGAATTTCCTTAACTAAGACATTATGTCTCAGAATACTTTTAAAAAAATCACACATGGTGATGAAATGATAGGTACATTCTCTATTAATAGGAACAAACAAATCTCCATTATCATCACTAATTTTTGACATTTTACTCATGATGATAGGCCACATAATATGGCCAGAAAATAGAATTTATGATAATTTGACAGGATGAAAGTGGTGTTATTCTCAGACAGTACATATGTGTGTGTGTGTGTGTGTGTGTAGGTGTGTGTACACACACTTTAAAAATCCAAGATGTACAAAGGTTTGTAAAAGTAATTTACCAGATTCATTTAGCATATACACATAAGCAAAAGCAGGGGAAAATACAATTTAAAATAGTTTTCTAAGAGCAATTGATATCTAGAATATATTTTAAAGGTCTATTTAGGGATCTTTAGAGAATTTTATGGCGATGTGTCATATCTCCATTTTTGTGAGTAAAACAGATGCCCCAGAACATGAGTAAGACATCCTACCTAGAAGAAGTCCTGACATTTTGGGTGTAAAGATTACTCTGATCTTAGTTCTGTGGGAGTCAAGAGAACTCCAATCCAGGAACTCAGATGCTCCTAGAAAAATCTTCAGAGACACTAATGCATTCATAGACATTAACTTTCTACATTAAGATCATCAAGATTTATCACAGAGAATATCTCACATCCTAGAGGTAAATCCCTTCCTACAAGAATCCCATGATTCCCAAGTTGTCACCACAAATCACCTACTATAATCCCTTTTTTGATCCCTCCTCTCTTACCTCTCTCCAACTCCTGCATTATTTTGCACCCTCTGGAATTTAATATTATTACAAAATTCTCCATATTCTCAATCTCATCTCCAGTCCTTATCTACAACTCCTCATTCAAAAAAAAAAAAAAAAAATCTAGACTATCTCTCATCCTAGGGCCCTCCTTTGTATCTTTTTAAAATGCAAGTTGGAAACATCTCAATCACTGCACTATTACTTACTTTGCAAGCATTAATATGGTGGTTTCTAGAGGTTTAACAATAGATATGGCTTTTCCATTATGGATCAGTGTTTTCCCTGTTGTAGGTAGCTGGGACAGAACTACTTTAAATACAATTTACTATGAGACATTTCCTTAAACCACTTAAGTGGCTCCACATTGTTGATAGGGCTGACTAAGATTTTCCTTCGTTTTTTTCTTCTTCTCCCTTCTACTTCTCATTCCCTCTTTCTCTCATCAATGCTAAGCCAATTCACCTTTGCAATGTCCTGAGTAAAATAAAGGGGGGCTGGTCTACATCTGGTTCACTCTTACTCTGATCTCATTTTAATGAGCAGAAGATTTTCCAGATAACTCTGTTTTGACTTTTATTTTATAAGACTTCAAAACTAAGGTTTGCAAATTGGTTGGGTCTTGATTGCCAGGGACTCTCAGGTTTTCATATTTTCTGGCTGCATCTCCAGTTGTCATGTTTTACCTAATGATTCTTTATTATTTTTCATCCATTTTATGCTTTTAATGCAGAACTTTTATTTTTTCTGAAAAGAGCATAAATACATGGAGTTTGATTTTTTTACATGTTATAATGATTTATTTTATTTTTTCAGTGTTCAAAGATTCATTGTTTATGTCCCACACCCAGTGCTCCATGCAATACGTGCCCTCCTTAATACTCACCACCAGGCTCACCCATCCCCTCACCTCCCTCCCTTCTGAAACCCTCAGTTTGTTTCTCAGAGTCCAAAGTCTCTCATGCTTCATCTCCGTCTCTGATTTACCCCAATTCACATTTCCCCTCCTTCTCCTAATGTCCTCCATATTACTTCTTATGTTCCACAAGAAAGTGAAACTATATAATACTTTACTTTCTCTACTTGGCTTATTTTACTCAGCATTATCTCCTCCAATCATGTCCATGTCTAAAAACGTTGAGTATTCATCCTTTCTGATGGAAGCATAATATTCCATTGTATATATGGACCGTATCTTTTTTATCCATTCCTCTGTTGAAGGACATCTTGGCTCTTTCCACAGTTTGGTGATTGTGGCCACTGTTACAATGAACATTGGGGTACATATGGCCCTTCTTTTCACTACCTCTGTATCTTTGGGGTAAATACCCAGTAGTGTAATTGCAGGGTCATAGGGTAATTGTATTTTTAATAAAGGAATCTCCACACTGTTTTCCAAAGTGGCTGCACCAACTTGCATTCCCACCAACAGTGTAAGAGGGTTCACCTTTCTCCATAACCTCTCCAACACTTGTTGTCTGCTGTCCTGTTAATTTTGGTCATTTTAACTGGTGTAAGGTGGTATCTAAATGTGGTTTTGATTTGAATTTCTGTGATGGCTAATGATGGTGAACATTTTTTCATGTGTCTGTTAGCCATTTGTATGTCTTCTCTGGAGAAGTGTAATGCAGAACTTTTAACGGAAAAGTTTTTTCCCTAAGTAATCAATCTTATAATTATACAGAGATATTTTTCATTTTAATATTAAAAGAGTATTAGAAATAACAATCTGAAATATTGGAATACCACCAAATAAAATAGAAATTGAGTGTTTTTCTATGTTTATGACTAATTCCCTGACAGATTTGACCCAGCCATCTCTTTCTTAGAAGATAAACTAAAGGCTTAAAATTATGACATTCGATGAACATTAGCCATTTAACACTTGCAGTAGATTACATTGTGAGACCAAGAACATGTTTCCTACTGGGGCTTTAAAGCTGATTCTTCACTGACAGTCTTCAGAGAGATTCAAACTGCTCTTCTATTTCTATTCTACTTGCTATCTTTGCCACCACTGAGTGACAACTGCTACTTAAAGGAAATTTATAAGCTAAGACTACTTATGGAGGGAGATCTACCACAACAAATCTTTAACCTAAAGCTAGAGTTTGAATTTTCTGTTGTCACTGGGGTTTTTAAGGAGAAATGAAAAAAAATGAGTTTCCAAACTCACTCAGTCTTCTGCACACATGTGTGCTCTCTGCCCTCCATTTATATAAATATATTCATAATATGCATATAATTGCACATATCTATTGCATAATCTAAAGGTTCTGAGTATAATAATGTGTGAGTATGGGTGTATTACACAACTGGTTGCATATGAGTATATATGTGAACCAGTTATCTATTGTTGTATAATGAGCTACACCAAAATCCAGGGTCTTTTTTTTTTTTTAAGGTTATTTATTTATTTATTTGTCAGAGAGAGAGAGAGATCACAAGTAGGCAGAGAGGCAGGCAGAGAGAGAGGAGGAAGCAGTTTCCCTGCTGAGCCGAGAGCCTGATGCGGGCCTCGATCCCAAGACCCTGAAATCATGACCTAAACGGAAGGCAGAGGCTTTAACCCACTGAGCCACGCAGGTGCCCCAAAATCCAGTGTCTTTTTTTTTTTTTTAAAGATTTTATTTATTTGACAGAGACAAACACAGTCAGAGAGGGAACACAAGCGGGGAACACAAGCGGGGGAGTAAGAGAGGGAGAAGCAGGCCTCCTGCCAACTATGACCTGAGTTGAAGGCAGTGGCCCAACCACTGAAACACCCAGGCACCCCCCAAAATCTAGGTCTTAAAATCACAAATACTATTGCTCCTAAGATTATGGATCAGCCAGGTAGTTTTGCTGGTCTTTGCCAGACATGGTTGATTTTGTCTGGTTGTGCTTATGTTTTTGCCATCAGCTGGTTCACTGACCTGGTGATTAACTGACTGTTGTCCTGTGCCTGGCATGGCTCATGTTTCTTTAATTATCCAGCATGTTAGATTGTAACTGTTTCCATGATAGTATCAGGGTCTCAAAAGACGAAACCTTCGAAGTCATTCAAGACCTACACTCAGAACTAGTGCAAGGCCATTCTCCGCAGATTCTTTTGGCAAAAAACATATATCAAGGGTATCCCAAATGGAAAAACAGATTCTTTTTTTGTTGAGAGAAGCAGCAAAGTCATATTTCAAAGCATATGGACATGGGAAGGATTGATGAATTGGTACTATTTTGTAGTCAATCTATCTCAGCAAGATTACCCACTCAATTTTCAAAATTGTGTGTATTTATGATGTTTCAGAGATTGGTAAGCTGAATTCTACATAACTCTTTGCATGTAGCCCCATATTATCTGCCTAGTTCATGAATACTGATAATGTTAACGTAAGTGTGAGAAACATCGTAAACAAAATGTACTTTTCCAGATATCCAGACTACAGAATTTGTGTATCTACACCTTTTCTCTATTTATATGATGGTGATGACTATTTTCTAATATTTTAGTGATTCATTCATTCATCTACTTACTCATTAAATAAAGGGTTCCTTGGTATTTACTATATTCCAGGGACAGCATTATATGCAAGCAACGAAAATAAGAGTAAAAGTTAAAAAAAATAAATAAAACATGGTAATTACTAGAATATGAAAAGTGCAGATTTCAGTGGAAGACATAGAAGCTAGTGACTAAATATCTCTGGGGCAGTCTAAGATAAATCTTGAAATATATAAACTTTTATTCTCAAGTAAGACTTCAAAGAAAAAGAGCAACACCAACCAATAAAAAATGGACTTACATTTTTATATACATTAGCATCATGTCTGCTTTTAAAAAACAATTTTCCTTATAATCCCAACATTTTATTGCCTTCTCTACAAATAGCTGCAAACTGCATATAGTCATGGATACACATATAGATATATTTATAGATGGAATAAATGAAAAGCAATCTTACTACCACAGTTACCAAAATATATTTCACATTAGTAAAATTAGCTAATATCGATGGACAAAATAATGTGGTCAGTGCTTTATGTGGTTCATCTTAATTCTTAACCATATGGAGTAGAGATTACTTTAATATCCATTTTAACAGATGAAGAGAGTGGAGATTAACAAGGTTTAGTGACTTGTCAAAAGTCACCAGCCTGTAAGTGACCGAGCTAGAATTCAAACTCGAGCTTTGAGACTAAGAAATCTCTGATCCTACACCATCCAGCTTTCCAACACTTCATTGCTGAACTGATCACATTAAATTAACAGGACCTGCTGCTTTCTGTATTAGCCCAAATGCACAGACAGGCAGTTAGTATTACAGAGAAAGAAGACTCCATCCTCCCTATTGATCTTTATCCAAACCTCTGCATCTTTTTCCCTCCTTGGCAATCAAAGTCAGGTTTTTCAGGGAAATAAATTATATGCATTCATAAGATTAATCGTCTCAGGAATAGGATTAGAGTTTAAATCATGCTTATTCTTAGAATTTGGAGTGCTTTCTTATTTTATATTTTAATTTCCATTTCTTTCAAAATTCTTATTTTTATCTCTATATTTATTTGTGTTTAATCTGTCTCCCCCACAAAATTTTAAACTCCTGAATATGGGACCTATCTGCCTACTTTCCTGTTGCCAGTGACTCACAATAGGTACTTCATAGCAATTTGTTGCTCTAGAATCTGACTCCTGGCAACTCTTGGCAGTGGCTTAGGGATCCAGAATCAAAGTCTGAAAAGTGAATACAGAATTAAAGAAAAGCTGCTTCTAAGAGACTGAAAAGCAGGGCTGAGGAAGAGTGAGCTTCTCTAACAGTTTCCAGAGGCTTACCACTGTCTTTCATGCTGACACAGTCCAAGCATACCTGCCAGGTCTGGTCAGATAATTCTGTTCTTAAAGGGGCCTTCCTGATGCAGATATGACACTTTGTCTGTGTCCTCAGGAAAAAGAGGAAATCTGAAAGGCAGTGTGGTGTGTAAGACTGGAAAGAATCGGGGGTGGTTGATAGGATGACCTTAGGAATGAAAGCCAGTTAAGCTCAGAGATGAGGGGCAGAGCTCTTGTGTATGCTTGCACTCTCTTGATCTCTCCCACGCTCTCTCTTTCTCTATCTCTTGATATCCTGAATGTACCCAGAAATTCCACCCTCAAATGCTTCCAGGTTGAAGTATACGTATATATATATATATATATATATATATATATATATATATATATATATATATATGATAAAAAGTAATTGTACAATAAAAAGTGTTCTGCACACATTTTCTTAGTACTCATTTCTTTTTGGACAAAATATATTTGAAGAACATTCACATACTTAAATATTTTCCCTCCCCAACTAGATTCCAATACCTATTAGGAATTCACTAAGACATAGAACAGAGAGATAAATGAGGCACTGCAAAAGCAAATACCGCTAAGGAAGTTTCAAAGACATTTAACTTTTTAATGTAAATCATATACTTTGTTTCTATAGAATTTATAAAGTTAAACATCCTCAACATGTGCCACCACTCATGCAAACTTGTTTCTTTCATAAATAAATACATATTCACCAAAAAAATGACCACATGTTTGTAAAATTTTTATTTTTCTGCTGTTTGGAGTAATAAAGAGAAAGAGAACAAACCATTTATCAAGAATTATACCATATGCCACATGTTTTCCTTGCCATCTTAGAAGTGCTATGTTATTTAATATTAACAATAATCCTATTATACTAAATCCAGAAATTGCCCCTAATAGAGAGGGTGAAACAGGTTCCTGTTACAAAGTTAATAAGAAGAAAAGTCAGGGTTTAAACCCAGACTTTTTTCTTTTCCTCCTCCTCTTCTTCTTCTTCCTCTTCTTCTTCTTCCTCTTCCTCCTCCTCCTCCTCCTCCTCCTCCTCCTCCTTCTTCTTCTTTATGTTGTGTTACTCACAATACAGTACATCATTAGTTTTTGAGGTAGAGTTCCATGACTCATTGTTTGCATATAACACCCAGCGCTCCATGCAATATGTTCCTTCCTTAATACCCATCATCTGATTACCCCATTCCCCACCCCCTACTCTCTAAAACCCTCACTTTGTTTCTTGGAGTCCACAGTCTGTCATGGTTAGTTTCCCCCTCCAATTCCATCCCCTTCATTTTTCCCTTCCTTCTCCTAATGTCCTCCATGCTCTTCCTTCTGATTCTCACATCCAAATACTTTTCATTTCAATGTCATTTTCTTCAGTTTCAAATTTCTGGGACTTCCTGGAGTTTCTTGGTGGAAGGTGAGGCCCCAGCACACTGGTCCACAGGATACTCTTCTGTGCTTTTGGCTCCAGTTGGAGCATTATAGGAAGCTTCATACCCATGCATTTGTTTATTATACTCCACATTCCAAAGTATTTTCTTTGTCTCCAGACAGCAAAAAGTGATTTGTTGGGCCTCAGTTGAGTTCTACTGAAGTACGGTTCTTCATCTAGAGGATCAACATGGAGGAGAGAATTTTGCAAGCCCTCTAAGTGGAATTGCAGGCATTGGGCAGGGAATTTAGACTCCAGCATACAACTAGAAATTGGGGCATGGAACCCAACCCATGAAGACTTCCTTGCCCCTTGGAGAGGACTGCAGGTGGAAAGCACAAGGCCAGGACTGAAAGTCTCTTGTTTCAGTGTAACGGTGGTTATTTCAGGTCAGAAAATAGGAATAACTTAAAATTCTCTTTTTAAAATGGTAAAAACTGAAAGCTTGGCAACTCTGGCCGAGGCTTACTGATGAATTTCTCTGTGAGAACTTGTTTCAGGGGCCATGATGACACAGACAGAACAAGGGCTACTGCCTCCTTTCTTTTATACCTTTCAACCACTGAAATCTTGCTTTTGTAGTGGCCCACCTACCAAAATATCCTTGGCATTATTGACCCTTTGATTGTCAAAACCAATGGACATTTCACACAACTTACCTCACAGGAAATAACACTGTTTCTGGTCACTCAATTAGTCCTTCCTGCTTTTTTCAAGAGCAGCCACATGATGCAGTCTGGCCAATGGATATATTTTTATCCTCTTGGGGTAGTCGTGGGATTGAAGCAGAGCCAATAAGAAACCTTTGGTTGACAGAGAAAGAGAGAGGCAGAGCAAAAGGCACAGGGAGGTTGAGAGAGAGAGAGAGATTGAAATTCCTGATAACTTGTTGTAATACCTTGGATCCAGTCATGACCGATCCCATCAGGCATCACACTGGATTTCTTATATATTTGAAAATAATAAATGTATCAAATATCCATTGTTTTAAAAGGTTTGAATTAAGTTTGTGCCATTCATAACTGGAAGAATTCTAACTGCTCTGTGGAACGAGGCATTCTGGAATACCCTTTCTGTTTGTTAACTCTCCCTGTCTTAAACTTCTAAGATACATTTCCCCAGCTTTCCCTCCTGCATTTTTTAATACTACATTTATTGATTTCTTTCTCTACCTGTCCCCTGAATGTGGATATATCTCAGACCTTTGTCATTTCATTCAATAAACTCTCTTTGGATAAAATACCAACATCCATTGTCTACTCCTCTTTTATATCACTACTATTCAAGCCAGGTCTTTAAATAGAGAAAACAGATAAAAATTCACTCTATCTTCCTGTGCTCTGGATTAGGAACTGCTTTCACCACCCACTTCTTCAAATTCCAATCTTTTTACCATCTATCGCTGTACATGATTTAACAACTTGAACCTAGCTTCACACCCAACTCTTGGTTTTTAGTTTCTCTTCTTTGCTCTCTTCCACCACTACAATTCCTGTTGATCTGGATAATCTGATTTTGAAAACATCCCCCGCGTCATTTCTTAGTATCATCGGATGATATATCAAACGTACTCCTAGGTAAACAAGATCTACCACCTAAATCTCTGGTTCTCACTAATTTTGATTCTGATTCCAGAAGTCTGGGGTAGGACCTAAATATGGGAATTTCTGACAAGTTCACAGGAAATGCTGATGCTACTTGTGTGGACTTTTGGAATGATTCTGCTCTAGTCCATAGTCTGTTTGTTAATTTTTGTATTGCAAACCCTTATATTATGCACTCCTCTTGAGAGCAGGAGGAGCCTATGACCTTTTTTTAGCCAACAGAATATGGCAAAAGAGATGAGATATTACTCCAGTGAGTATATTGTGATATAGAGGACTCCACTAGAGGAGACAGGAAACAGAGAAGTTCTCCTGCTGATCTTGAACAAGCAGCTGCGTTCTGATTGTGAACCACATGTACAGAGATGCCAAGCAGAGATGTCAGGTTTGCCTCTAAGACAGCCAGCTGGCATACTCAGTCACACAACCACAAGGAAATGAATTCTGTCAACAACTGAAATGAATTTTGTCAACAATTGAAATACACCTGAAATAAGCTTGAAGGTGGAATTTTCCCCAATTGAGTGTCTTGATGAAAACACAGTCTAACTGGCACCTTCCCTGAAGACTAGTGAGATCCTGAGCCAGGGACCTAAATAAGCCTTGTCTGAACACCTAACACATGGAAGTTGTGAGATACTAAATATGCATTATTTGAAGCTGCTAATTTTGTGATAATTTGTACTGAATATGATATCTTCTAAAATATTATTCCCAGCAACAACCTCTGCAAAGCCTCCATTGCCTACAAGATAAAATTTAATCACCTTAGTAGGACATAGAAGACTTTTTATGAAAGGTGTCTTGCCTCCTTCTGTAATTTCCATACTCAAATTGTTGTTCATCCTGGTTAGTACCAAGATATTTCAACTCTCTTCTTCAAACTTGGAACATGCTTTAATATACATCAGAACCTATGAACAATTTCTTGCTAAGAATTCCTCATTTTGCACCCATTCACATCTCTTTCAAAAGTCACTCTTTGCGAGGGAGTAGAAGAAGAGGGAGAGAAAGAATCTTAAGCAGGCTCCATGCCCTGTGTGGAGCCCCATGCAGTGCTCATTGTCATGACCCTGAGATCATGAACCGAGCCAAAAGAGTCGGATGCTTAACCAACTGCATCATGTGGGCGGCCCTCAAAATTCATTCCTGATGTTGTCATCTCCCGTGAACCTTCATGACACCGCCCTTTAACCCAACCTCTGACCCAATTTATAGTCTTCCCCTCTAAGCACCATGTGTTCACATCTAATTTTGCAGTTATCACATTCTCTTGCCAAGTCAGTGTGCTTTTTTGTCTCCACAAGCAGATCTCAGCAAATTGAGAGAGTTTCCCTTTGATTTGTACATATCACTGCCTATCAGATGGTACCCATTCAATGGTTTAACCAAGAAAAACGATTTGTAAGAGAATTACATGTATTTTTAAAATTTTATTTGTGAAGATATCATTCATGCCAAAAAAAAAAAAAAACAAAAACCTAGAATTCTTGGGAGAGAGGAAAAATATAGGATAGACTAAATAATAGCTGAAATCATAATGTGTCAATCTCTTAATAAAGATGAGAAATAAAGAACAATAGGAGGTCTTTGATTAGTTATGACTGGTAGGCCAAACACTAAGTTATATTTGTATTTTTCAGGCATTCCATGATGCTACTTTATAATATGATATTGAACACTAAAATATGCCACAAATTTAAGTTTTATATAGTTCTACATGAATATACTCTTTAAATAAATCTATTGTCATTACTTTTGATGGAAGATATTTAATTCAATTACTAAGTAAATAGATAATCATATAGTTTATAGTAACCCAGTTTTAAATGTATTACATAGAGAACACATTATAGCCTTTAAAAAAAAAAGTAGTCTATTACATTTTCTATTTATTTAAAAAGAAATTTAATTCCTTTATAATTTTTCCTCACTTTTCTGGAAAATCAGTTTTAAAAGATTTTATAACCTCAAGATTTATATGTAGAGACTTTGGATGAGAAAAGTTTCCATTTATGATTCAACTACTCTGCTCCCTCAGATGTATATTCTCCTTAAGAGTATCATTCAATGTAATAATCACATTGAATTCTTTTTTCTTTCCCTTTCTCATATGCTAGATAAGAGTAAAAGTTTACTGTCATGTGGCCATCTTACGAAATATAATTTGTAATGCATAAACATTTACATAGGAATTATAATAAATAGGTACAATACATAAAGTTAGGTAATATGTCAAAGAAGTATTATTTATTTATTTATTTATTTATTTATTTATTTATTTATTTGACAGAGAGAAACACAGAGGGAACCCTCTTCAGCCAGAGAGGGAACACAAGCAGGGGGGGTGAGAGAGGGAGAAGCAGGCTTCCTGCCGAGCAGGGAGCCCGATGTGGGACTCGATCCCGGGTGTCCGGGATCATGACCTGAGTCAAAGGCAGTCGCTTAACCAACTGAGCCACCCAGGCGCCCCAAAGAATTATTATTTAAATCAAATCTATTACGCTTAGTAAGTCAAACTTGTGTGTCCTCGGGTTAAGAAAAACTGCAATAAGGGGCGCCTGGCCACGTGGCTCAGTTGGTAGAGCGACTGCTTTCAGCTCAGGTCATGATTCTGGAGACCTGGAATCGAGCCCCGTATCGGGGTTCCTGCTCGGCGGGAAGCCTGCTTCTCCCTCTCTCAGTCCCTCTGCTTGTGTTCCCTCTCTCATTGTGTTTCTCTCTGTCAAAATAATAAATAAAATCTTAAAAAAAAAAGGAGAAAAACTGCAATAACTACTTTAATACAGATATTTACAGACCTTCCAAACCTTCTTTCTTATAAAAATAATTTAAATTGCTAACGTAAAAGGGAAAGAGATCCCATGGCTGGTGTTAGTCTACTAACACTAGTGGCTGTGGACTGAAATGTGTGCTCTCAAAATTCATGTATTGAACCCCTAATACCCAACACCTCATAAAGAGACTACATTTGGAGATGGGGCTTTGGTAGCTGTAATTACATTAAACTGAGGTCGTTAGGACAGGCCTTAATCTAGTCTGACTGGTGTCCTTGGAAGAGGAGATTGGGGCGTACAGACATATACCGGGGATGTATGTATATATAGAGGATAAGTCACCTCAAGACCCGGAAAGAAAGGCCACAGCCCACAAACCATGGAGAAAGGCGCGAACTTGGAATTGCAACCTCCAGAACTATGAAAAAATTAAAAGTCTTTTGTTTAAGCCACTCAGTCTATGGTACTTCACTATGGCAGCCCTGGAGCCCTGACACACAGCCCAGGGCTCCCTCAGAACTGCCAAAGGCATGATGACAACAGTGCTACCTTTTTATTTATTTTTTTTTAATACACCCTACACCTAACATTGAGCTCGAACTCAAAACCATGAGATCAAGAGTCACAAGTTCTACTGACTGAGCCATCCAGGCACCCCTCACAACAGTGTTAAAATAGAGAAGAACTTAACACATGTATCACCTTTTGAAAAAAGAAAGATGAAAATAACTGTTGATGCTATAAATATTTCTCAGTAGCAGTTTCCTAAAAGCTGCATGAACTTAGATCTATCCTTATTAGTGTTAATGCTGTTTCCTTCCTCTCTTTCCACCCCCCTTTTTTTGTACCTTGACACAAACATGTTCTGTCCTGTGCCTCACAGAAACACTAATCCGAGTGTACAACACTAAAATTGGAGGGAGGAAATAGTAGCTGGATTTTATATATCCCTAAGGTGTTTACTTTAGCAATAAAACATAATGAGAAGAGAGACTTTCATCTTAAAACCTATGTCAGAATATTGAAACACAAATAGACTTTGTAAGATGCAAGGTTTTAAAAAATTGCTTTGTTATACATCATTACAAAGACAACTTGACATTTGGTCTTTACAATTAAAATGATAAGCACTGGGTTAAGAAACTTTGAAGTACCTTGTTTTATAAACAAATATGAAATTTAACAGATGAAACTTTTTTTTTATCTTGGCAACTTGTATTATCACTGGTTTTATTTAATTAATGTAAAATGAAAAATACATGATCCGAGGTATTGCTACTGAATGAGTTTTCCTAGGTTGATGATTGTACTCATAAAATATGTAATTACTATTCAGATAAACAAAATGAACATATTGTTATCTGTTAGTATACCACAAGGCAAAGCCTTTTGCTAAACTCCTTATTGCTTTATGAATGAAAATACCATGATTTTTTTCTTGTCATATTCTTGATGTAAAGGAACAGTATTTTACGACCATTATTATATAAGAAGACACCTATCCTGTACAAAATTTAATTCCACTAGTCACAGATCATTTTTAAGGTACTTAGTCTACTATGGTAGCAGATATTATATCTTGAAGTCATTGAACAATATACCAGCTGACAAGCTAAAGGAAAATTAAAAGACAATTTTCAATACTATTCTCCAACTAAATGCCAATTTAGAAACTAAATATAGCTCCTGGATTCTGTTTGCACTTTAAAAATTACGTTTACAGAGTTTAACAGTAGAATGAAATTTTCTGTAAGTTCCACATTCTTAAGTCTTGCGGCTTAGGTAAATTTTGCTCCAAAAGAATGGGCACTGTTACTTAAAAAAAAAAAAAATTCCCAAATCTGTACACAGATATTACACATTTTAAGTAAGAAAAAATGCTAGAACTCTGAACTTTCCAATCATCAGGATAGTGAGAAACATATTGGATGACAAAACTACAATTCAACCACTAGGGAGAAGTAGGCCACACTTATACATACAACCTTAGGTGATTCATTCAACAAACATATACGGAAATTTAACTATGTGTCAAGTACGGTGCTATGTGTTTGACTAATGCCAAGATCCAGTCACTGAAACTGAACAGTTCCTAAACACCTAGGAAGCAGAAAGAAAACAATGACAATGCAGTGCGGTGAGAGACAGGCAAGGGGTGCTATATGGAAGATCTATGAAAAGAATTAATCTCTCCACTCCCCCACCCCTGCAGCAGGGTGCCTGGGTGGCTCAGTCAGTTAAGCATCTGCCTTTGGCTCAGGTCCTGATTCCAGGATCCTGGGATGGAGTCCTGCATAGAGCTCCCTGCTCAGTGGGGAGCCTACTTTTCTCTCTCCCTCTGCTACCGTGCTCTCTTTTATCACACACTCTTTCTCTCAAATAAATAAATAAAATCTTAAAAAAAAAAAAAAAAAGAATTGCCCCAAATGGCATATGCAGATAAGAGTGGGCAACTGTTGTTTTCTTGCACACGATGACATATATAAGCTTTAGGAAATGAGTAGAAAGTTGACTAGGCAGAGAATCATGTGCAAAGACACAGAAGCTTACATATTATGGCCTATAAGCTGGTGATTAGAATGGCAAGGGAAGAATCAAGCAGTCAATGGGAGAATTTATAAAGGGACTTATTTGTAAATCTTTGATACTCAGCAAAAGTTAGTGGGCTTAATGGTTGGTTATTACTGGATTTGCCATCATGAACCCTATAATCAGGAAATGCCACATTCTAATACTAATTGAGAAAGTTAATTCTTTTTGTCTCAGTATGCTTTTCTATAAAGTGGTAATAGTAACATCTACCTCATAGCTTTAGTTGAGATGAAAAATTAAATTTTAAAAAATAGATGTGATTAATGGAATGTTTGTATTCCCATGTATTCCCACAAAATTAATATTTTGCAGCCCTAACTCCAAATGTGATTGAGTTTGGAGATGTGGTTTTTAGGAACTAATTAAGGCTAAATGTGGGTCTTAAGAGAGGGGCTCTGATCAAATAGGATTAGCATCCTTAGAAGAAGAGATCCCAGAGAGCTATCTCTTCCTCTCTCTATATACACACACACCAAGGAAAGGTCCTGTGAGGACACAGAGAGAGGGTAGCTGTCTATGAGCCCAAAAGAGAGCCCTACCAGAAACTGAGCTGGCAGAAACCTTGATGTTGGACTTCAAAACCTGAGAAGAGTGAGAAAATTCATTCTTGCGTTTAAGCCCCTCAGCTTATGGTATTTTGTAAGGGCAGTCTAATCAGACAACATAAAGGTAAAAGGCAAATCACTGGGTCTGGCACATAGCAAGAGCTCAGAAAATTGAATCAAGACCTAAGAGCAAGGACGCCTGGGTGGCTCAGTCAGTTAAACGTCTGCCTTTAGCTCAGGTCATGATCCCACGGTCCTGGAATCAAGCTCTGACTCTCCCTCTACCCCTCCTCCTGCTCACGTTCTCTCTCTGTCTCAAATGAATAAATAAAAACTTAAAAAAATAAAACAAACAAACAAAAAACTAAGAGGTGGCAGAAACACCTCCCCCCCAGGTGAGAATTAAAGCTATGGACAGAAGGGTGGGGAGGGGTGATAAGCTGGAGAGAGATATGCAAGCTATTAAGAAGTAGATCTTTTAAAATCTAATGGCCAGCAGGAAACCAGAAGGTGAGAGATGACTTCCAGATGTATACAGATGTTATTGATATAGGGAACATTGGAAGAAGTGAGTCAAACTCAGTTTTTGAACTTAATTGTTTTAAGAGACTATTTAAACTTTGGAGCAACATCTAGACTGAAATAAAAATTTGGAATAACCACAAAATTCCTCCAGACTTTTTGCATTAGCATTTCCTTTAATATCCAGAGAACATGGCTAGAGGCTCCATCTCATATAATTACAGAAGTTAAAACTCTTCCCAGCATTTGTTGAGGCTTCTAAAGGGGTTAATTTTCATATTTATGTTTTCATCCAAATTTTAGCTCCAAAAGTATCCTGTATGTGTATGCCTGCATGCACATGAGGAATATTTAATATGAAATCTACCTTCTTAACAAATTTTAAGTGCATAGTATAATATTGTGAACTATACTTAAAATCTGTAAATCCAATCTCTGAACTTACACATCTTGCAAAATACCAGGTCATCTCTCTAACAGCAACTTCAGTGTAACCAAACCTTTTATGATATATATATATCAAAATAACAGCTTAGGGTCCCAAAACATATATCCCAAGAAGATGAAAGAGAGAAAGCCAGGTAGAAGCTCCAAAGCTGTATTGACTCATATGACCTAGCCTAGAAAATCATGTACTGTTGCTTTCCATGGCATTCTATTCTATTCTACAAAGAAGTTACCAAGACCTGGGAAGTCCATATTAGACTTATCCTCTGAAGGAGTGTGCTAGACTAAATACTGCCCCCCACAAAAATGTCCATTTCCTAATTCCAGAAACCTGTATATTTGTTACCTCACATGGTAAAGGGAATTTTGTGGATGATTAATTTCAGTATCCTAAGAAGGGAAGATTATCCTGGATTATCCAGGCAGGCCCAACGTAATCACAAAGGTCCTTCTAGGAGGGAGCAGGACAATCAGAATCACAGGAGATGTGATGGCACAAGAAGAGTGAGGTAGTGTCACAAGTCAACACAAGGCAGCCTCTAGAATCTGGAAAGGCAAGGAAACAGATTCTTACCTGGAACTTTCAGAGAACTGGAGCCTGGGTCAATGTCTGACCCATTTTGGATTTTGGATTTTGGATTCCCAGTGTCCAGAACTACAACATAATATATTTGTGTTGTTTTAGACCATTGACTTTGTGATTAAATTGTTACATAGTAACAATAGGAAACTAACATAAGGTATGTCAAATAATTTGTGCACATGTTTTAAAATTGCCACCTTTATCATCTTCTTTGACTTGTTGAGAGACTCAAATGAGTTAATTAAAAACCCTGTACTATGTAGTTTCCATGTGCTAGCATTGGGTTAGATGCTAAGGATATAAAGATGAATTAAACATGATTCTTTTCCCCAACATGCTCACAGATAGCATTCATGGAAGGACTTTGTAGAACTCTAAAGGGCAAAATAAATGTAATATATTGTGAATCACTTGTGAAGCTTAATATGCAAAGCAACCATTCCTTAATTTACTAAATCATAAATCAGAATCAATATTTCAACAGATGGGAACTATGCATAGTTCCTGAGTAAATTACAAACAAGTATGGAAGATAATTTAAAAATTAAATGTCAATAGGATTTGGTATAGACATTTAGCATGTATAGACATTTATCAAGTACAAAACCCTGTTAGTACAAGTACACCATGGTCAATCGCAGTGTCAGAGCCCTGTTAATGAGCCTCCAATATGCTAAGGGATGTCCCCTAGGGATGAAAGGCTAGGTTGTTTCTTTCTTTCACTGAACTTTTAACCAAGGCAGCTAACAAGATAGCCAACTGTGATTTAGACACATATCCAGTAGAAAGTGGATAAAGATTGCTAATTTAGTTTGTACAGGTCACTGAACTGATTCCTTTAGGTGACAACTTTTGGTCACTACATATAGGATCATGACTACAAACCTAAGACACACACACACAAAAAAGGAAATAACTTTTTGAACTTATCTCACTTGCTAAGAAAGCAGCAAGAAAAAAGAAGAGTCACTAAAGTATCAATTCTGTTGTGATATTTAGGTCTTGGAACACCTTTGTACACTTGAAAACCACAAACAAAAATCTAAAGTAGGACTGGAATCTATAAATGAGCTCATGAAAATAAAGTTGATGTGAACTAAACATTTCTTTAGAGAACCACAACCACTTCAGGTCTTGAAGAAAGTTAACTGTTCAAAGGGTAACTAGCTTAATGATTAGGTGTTAAGAAACACGAGTTCTCAGGAAAGCTTAAAGGAATGATATACAGCAGTCTGCCTTGAGTATCTGGGGGGAGCCCTCTTTCCACAGGCACAGATGCTGGCAGCTGGCCAGCATCTCAGGCAGGCAGCTGGCCGGGGAGGAGGGGGCTCTGCCAGCTGGCGCTAAAAAATTAAAATTAAAATTAAGGGTAAAAAAAAATAAAACAACCTGAGGCGCACATGCATAACAATCAAGCCTTGATTCCTGGCATTCTCCCTTCTTCTTCAGTCCAGAGGGAAACCCCACAGTGAGGCATCTCCGCCCTCCCCATCCCACCATCCCCATGTTTCTCCTGTTTAGTGTTGGTCCCTTTTTGGGCAGGCTTGCTGTGTTCATTCATCCAAGCATAGTGTGTGCCAAGGAATGTGCTAAGGGCTGAGGATGAAGATATAAATATTAATAACATTCCTGACTTCAAATTCAAAAGGTTGTGGGTTGATTTTTAAAATGTCTAGACATCATAAACGGCTGCAGAAAATGGGGTGACCATAATGCTTAAGGCAGATAGGAGCTGAACAGCAAGGTATGACCTTTTCAGGAGGAAAGGACATGAGGAAAGAAATAAAGATATAAAAAAGAGGCTAAATTTTAAAATGTTAATATACTACTTAGGTATATTCTGAGCTATTACATGAAAGAGACCAAAAATTATAGAAGCTTTAACCTACCATCTCTCTTTCTCTTACAGTATGTTTCAGAAGGATATGGCTAGTAAGACAGCACACCATCCTCAATCACTGCTTCTAACTTCGAGTTCTGAGGAAGCTGTTCCAGCCCTTGATATTGTGTCGACTTCTCACGGAGAGAGAAGAAAGGGCAAAAACCCCCTTTTAAGAGACAACGCAGAAGTGGTTCACATCACCTCTGCTCCCAGCAAGCTTCAAAATGAGGCTGAAAAATGTAATTTTCTGGGTAGCCTTCTGCCTACCTAAAACTCAGGACTTCAATCAAAAATAGAAAGCAGAAATTGACATCGTGAGAAAACTAGTCACAGTCAGGAATAAATAATAAATCTATAGAAATGTAGTTCTAATTGTTGGTACTTAATTAGTTTTGTGACTTCGTCTTTAAATTATTTCATCCAACACTGACATTCTCTGGGCTTTACTAGTACTAAAATATGGATTAGTTAATGAACAAATATATGTTAGAGGTAAGTCAGGATCAAGACATTATGGCAGCATCGTTGTGATAAAATATGCTTAGGTGATCTGTAATAAAAGAATTTTAAATGACAAAATATTACCATGAGAAATGGAAAGAGATGAACGCACAGCATTAGGGCCAACAATGGATAGGTTGGTCATCCGCCTTCTTGATGAATGCATGATACCTGTGATAAAACAGCCCAAATAGTCATAAAACCTTGTGCCAAGTCAAGAAACCTCGACTGAAAATATTTGCTCAGCCTGCACTTCATCCTATCTCTCAATCTAGCCATCAGCTTTTGATCTATGAGAGCCTCAAGGTAACACATTATTGCCCTGGAGTCCCAGTGTATTCCACAAAGTCACATTTCATGCATAATGAAGATGGCAGTGAACCACAAAGGTTTTTATCAACTCAAACAGGAATACAAATGCTGTCTAAGGGCAATTTATGGTATGTATTTTTAAAAGAGTAAGAAAAGGAGAAGTTTTTAGGTCAATTTGTATGTCTTTAGGGAAAATTATGTCACTTAAAGGCATTTTGAAAAGAGAAAATTTTCATTTTTATGGTTTTGAAGATTATTCCCTATTTGAGATACATATATACATATAGAGAGAGAGAGAGAAAGAGAGAGAGATGTATATATAAAATGATAGCATTGACAATTCAAACAAAAACTCATAGAAGTTTTTTTAAGTATAGATATTTTGCTTTTTAGATATTTATTGATTGCGTATTGTGGGCAAGGCACTTTGCTAGACACTGGGATACAAAACTGGTCACTTACTTTAATCAGGGTAAATTTGCTATAATGATAAAAGTCATCAAAATAGATAAACTAAGAAAGTCTGTTGTGAGAGGTACTAAGTAGCAGTGAACACAATGTAATGACTAAATGTTGACAAGGATGGCGCTTACTCAAGACCAAGCTGAGGAAGTTTTCTAGACTTGGGGAAGCCCTAGGGACCTTATGTGGACTTTCACTCTAGTAGAATTTGGGTTGATTTTTGTTTTCCTTCTTATTTCCTCCACCAGTTGTCAAATTTCTTCTCATATTCTTAGTTTAAATTGCCAAGAACAGAAATCTGATTTACATAAATTATTTCCCAGGCCATGCTACAAATTTTGGTCCCTGTCCTTACTTACATAATCATGTATTCTGTTATCAACTGGCATCCAGGTAGATGGGGTGAAAAAGTATAGAACCTCTCCATTTAGGGGCAGATGGGCATTGGGGAATCAAGGATGAATAAGACAGAGTTTTTGGTGACGTGAAATATATTTTTAACTGTTTTTTTTTTAAGTATTTTATTTATTTATTGACACAGAGAGAGATCACAAGTAGGCAGAGAGGCAGGCAGAGAGAGAGGAGGAAGCAGGCTCCCTGCTGAGCAGCGAGCCCGATGCAGGCCTGGATCCCAGGACCCTGAAATCATGACCTGAGTTGAGGGCAGAGGCTTTAACCCACTGAGCCACCCAGGTGCCCTACTTTTAACTGTTTTATAATTGTAAATTGACAAAATATTTTCTGAGCAAACATACCTATTATTGATAAAACATTTTGTAGAATACTGTAACATAAACCAGCTGTATATTCACAAAACTCCTATGGTGTAAGCCGAGGTGATATTCAGAATAGTTAACAATCAGTACAGTGTGGGCCCTGACCAGTGAGAATGAATGCCCAAAACATCAGCCCAAATGCTGTCACAGGGAACCGTATAATGAACCAGCCCACACTGACTGAAAGCAGTGCTACAGTCTTTATTTGACACCCGTTTTACAGATTAAGAAAAATGTTCAAGAGATGTTAAGTGATTTCTTTCTTTGCACTGGAAGTTGGGTCTTCAGATTCCAAAACTATTGTAGCTGACGACTTTGTTTCATCAGAAAGCACTTTGTTACCCAATGTAACACATGATATGCTCAAAGGGCACATCTGTGACCTCTCAAACTAGCGGCCAGTTTTCTCTTCTATGGTTTCTAAAGTACTGATAAGATTTTATCTTTTTTTTTTTTT
>PITA01020992.1:8408-33787 GCA_004023965.1 Spilogale gracilis | reverse complement strand
GTGTGTGTGTGTGTGTGTGTGTGTGTGTGTGTGTGTGTGTGTACCACATCTTTATCCATTCATCTGTTGATGGACATCTGGGTTCTTTCCATAGTTTGGCTATTGTGGATGTTGCTGCTATAAACATTCAGGTGCACGTGCCCCTTCAGATCACTACATTTATATTTGTATCTTTGGGGTAAATACTCCGTAGTGCAATTGCTGGGTTGTAGGGTTGCTCTCTTTTCAACTTTTTGAGGAACCTGCATGCTGTTTTCCAGAGTGGCAGCACCAGCTTGCATTTCCACCAGCAGTGTAGGAGGGTTCCTTTTCTTTCTCTGCATCCTCGCCAACATATGTCATTTCTTGACTTGTTAATTTAAGCCATTCTGACTGGTGCGAGGTGGTATCTCACTGTCTCACCACTTCTAATCGCTTTTATACCTCTGTAATACCACTTAAATTCCAACAGCCCCCAGAGTATGAGATACCTACCTACTAGGTGTGGGAATTCACACTTCATAAGAAGTGTGAATGATTTTGCCTGAAATTACCTGGGAAATGATGTGGGAATGGAATAGAGCAGAAGGAATATAAAATTGTATCAGGCTGAATTTATTGATAAGGGATCACTAAGCAAAGATTCCAGGCTGAAGGTTTTAAGTCAGAGGGCTATGAGTGGTTCTAACAGTTTGCTTGGTTGGTTGACTGAAAATGGCCTAAACTAAGTAAAGTTGAGATAGGTCCTAGAACTTTATTTATATACTGTAGAGGAAGTTATCCAAAGGTTTAAGGAGATTAGAATGCTAGAGTGGGTTTTTCTTTTCTTTTTAAGATTTTATGTATTTATTTGAGAGAGAGAAAGAATGAGAGTACAAGAAACCGGCAGGAGCAGAGGGAGAGGGAGAAGTAGACTCCCTGCTGACAGGGAGCCCAAAGTGGAGCTCAGTCCCAGAGCCTTGGGATCCCAGAATCCTGGGATCATGACCTGAGTTGAAGGCAGACGCTTAACCTACTGAGCTACCCAGGCATCCCCGTGGGTTTTTTTTTTTTCCCCAGAAGTAGAGTTGCAAGGTCAAATGAGATATTTATTATTAAAATTTATCTTAAATATTTACTGCTAATTGCTGTTCACCAAAATTGAACTAGTTTATATTTCCACCAGCAGTATATGAAAGTGTATATTTATTAGTATCTCATTCACTACTGGATATTGTTATTTTTGGGGGGCGTCTGGGTGGCTCAGATGGTTGGACAACTGCCTTCGGCTCAGGTCATGGATCGAGTCCCACATCAGGCTCCCTGCTCAGCGGGGAGCCTGCTTCTCCCTCTCTCACTCCTCCTGCTTGCGTTCCCTCTCTGGCTGTGTTTCTCTCTGTCAAATAAATAAAATCTTTAAGAAAAAAAATAAAAAAATAAAACCCTTTTTGAAAAAGATTTTATTTATTTGGGAGAGAAGAAGCAGGGGAGGGATAGAGGGAGAGCAGACTTGCCACTGAGCAGGGTGCCCAACGTGGGGTTTGATCCCAGCACTCAGTATCACGACCTGATTCAAAGGCAGCTGCTTAACCAACTGAGTCACCCAGGCACCCTTGTTATTTTCAAAGCTTAATGCCATTTGTTCTCTCTTTGCTTTTGGTTAATCAAAGGGCTTTCTATTCTCTATTTGGAAGAGATGGCATTTGTATTCACTTAGTCATTTATTCAGTCACCCAACTGTGCTAGGTACAGTGGTGAGAAGAATAAAACTAGGTCTCATCCTGCTTGGAATTTATAGTCTAAAAAAGTCAGTTCTCTTTATGGCAGCTGTGCCGTATATATGCTGGTCTGGCCTCTTCTGCCTTCTGCATGGCAGGGAACCGATGGCGAGCCTTGTTAGCATGATGGGCTCTTAGCACTTGGCCCTGGATACTTGTGGTTAAACTGGAAGTTAGTATAGTGTATCTAAAATAACAAGTTATCTGTGAAGAGTTGTTGCTGAACCTTTAAGATTCCCATGACTTTTCCTCAAGAATTTTTATTGTTACATTCCTCTGCTCCATTAAATATTTTGGTCACCATTCCTCCCAGAGGCAAAAATAGTGTTTTCTGGTGTTCTATATGTGATATTTGAGACTTTTATAAGAGGTTTTTTTTTTCTCTTCAAAGCATTTTAATTATGATTAGCATAATAATGGGTTTATGCTAACAGAGATTATTTTTTTTAAGTTACCAAGCCTGAAGATAATTTCTATAAGTTGTCAGGCTCTGAAGAAGCAGTTTTTGGAAGTGTGTCTATATGCATGCTGCTTCTGTAATTTAGGCTAGTGGTTATTCTCCTCAGATTTCTTTCCCTTTTTAAATTATTTATTTATTTATTAGTCAGAGACAGAGAGCAATAGAGCAAGAGTGAGAGAGAGAGAGAGAGAGAGGCGCAGGCAGAGGGAACAGGCTCCCTGCTGAGCAAGGAGCCTGATGTGGGACTTGATCCTAGGACCCTGAGATCATGAACTTGAGCCAAAGGCAGACACTTAACCCATTGAGTCACCCAGGTGTCCCTCTCCTCAGATTTCTTAAATTGTAGTATTCTCACATGACCAGTTATACTGTTATGCTTATTCCCTAATGTACTAGTAACTCTTTGTTTTAGCCTTGTATGCAGCTATTTGGTTCCAATTTTCGTGACTATAAAGAGCAAGAATTGCCTCTGTGTAGGGCTGCCTATAGTAAATATCAGGCCTTAGAGGGTTTTCCAAAGTGATAGATGAGTGCTACTTAACAACAAACTGATGTTTATGGGGAAAGTTGTTGGTAATTCCTTTGCTAAGCTTATCTTTCCATAGTTTAAATGACAGTTAATTTCTCTGTGAAATTTTCCCAAAGTAGATGTTCAGATTGTCAGGTAATGTTACAGTGAAAACCCAGGTTTACTTGGAAAGCAATATATCTGCCTAGATACTGTAACAGTACTTTCTGATAACATTTAGAGTATGTTGTTGAATTCCTGTTTATGTATTTTTCCTAAGAATTCCATAGAGTATTGAAAACAGTAAATACAAGTTGCTTTCAAAATGTCTATTTGAACTTAATTGTTTGACTTATCAGACTGTGCCAATCTTTCAGATATAATTCACATACCAGAAAATCCAGCATTTTAAAATTTACAGTTCAGTAGTTTTTGGTATATTCCCATGGCTATTCAACTGTCTCCATTATTTAATCCCAGAACATTTTCATCACTCTAAAAAGTATGTCCATAGCCATCAGCAGGCACCCTCTCCCAGCCCCTTGCAACCACTGATCTGCTTTCTGTCTTTATGGATTTGCCTATTCTGATCATTCATTTAAATGGAATTACATATGTGGCCTTTTTTGTCTAACTTCTTTGACATCACAGGATGTTCGCACGGTCCATCCATGTTGTAGCTTGTATTCAGTACTTCATTCCTATGTATGGCTGAGTAATATTCTGTTATCCATAAATTATATGATTACAGCACATTTTTGTTTATCCATTCATCAGCTGATTGATTGTTTATATATTTGGCTATTACAAATAATGCTGTTTTGAACATTCATGTTCAAGTTTTATTTCTAGGGATGGAATTGCTGGGTCATATGGTAACTAACTCTTTGACTTTTTGAGGAACTGTCAAACCGCCTGTGTAGCCACTGTACCCTTCTACATTCCTACTCAACTCACAGTGATGGAGGTTCCAGTTTCTCCACAAAGTGGTCAGCAGTTGTTATTGCCTGGTGTTGATTTGGTTTTTTTTTTAAGTAGTCATTGTAGTGGGTGTGAAGTGGTGTCTCATTATGACTTTATTTTGTATTTCTCTAATGTCTAATAATGTTGGACATCTTTTCATGTCCCTATTGGCCATTTGTATGTTTACTTTGTAGAAATGAAGTCCAGTTGATCTCTTTCTTTGCTTGCTTTTGCTTTAGGTGTCATATCCAAGAAAGCATTGTCTAATCCAGTGTTACCAGATTTGTATCTAAGAATGTTGTAGTTTTAGCTCTTATATTTATTTATATTTTTTATCCTTTCTGAGTTCATTTTTATATATGGTGTGAGATGGGTTCAAATTTATTATTTTGCATGTAGATATCCAGTTGTCCTGGCACAATTTTCTTGAAAAGACTGTCCTTTTCCATTCACCAGTCTTAACACCCTTGTTGAAAATAAATTAATCCTAGATGTATGGGTTTATTTCTGGACTCTATTCTGTTGATCTGTGTGCCTGCTCTATCCTTATAAATATACCACAATGTCGTGATAACTTATAGTTTTGCAGTTAAGTTTTGAAATCAGAAGTGATTTTTCCAACTTGATTCTTTGTTTTCAAGATGTTTTGGCTATTCTGGGTCCCATACATTTACATGTGTATTTTAGGATCATCATGTCAATGTCTGCAAAAAAGGTAGCTGGAATTTTGATACAGATTACATTAAATTTATGGGTCAGTTTGAGTAGTACTTCCACCGGGGAGGGGAAGAGCACAAAGAGAAGGAGAGAGACAATCTTAAGCAGGCTCCATATTCCATTGCAGAGCCCATCACGGATCTTGATCTCACTGAGATTATGATCTGAGCCGAAATCAAAAGGTAAACACTTAAGCCACTAGGCCACCGTAAAGAAGTTTAATCACTATTTCAATCTCTTGTTATAGGACCATGTGCCATTTAATTCATCTTTCTCTTCTTAGTACTGGGCATGTAGGTGCCTTATATCCCTTTCCGTTCTTTAGTCTTGTTCTCAGTGTCTATTCTTGAATTCACATGTGTCAGTAAAATGCTAGTAGCCTAACAGACCTTTCTTGTCAATAAATGATTATGTTGTTTTGATTGCATCATGACAAACAAGTTTGAATATTGAAGCCATAAAGCAAAACAGTTAATGTCTGCCTGATTTGGCTTAGAATGTTTGCTAATTTTCTGCCACAAAGAATACCTTGGGAGTATCCTGATTTGTTTCTAAGCCTAATGTTGCACCCCACCTAATGGGCCATTTGTAGGGTTCTGACCATGATGAATCGTCTTCTGGATTTATCAATCCATTTAGTAGTTTGGTTTCTAGTGTTATTTCTTTTCTTACAGTTTGTTGCTGTTGACAGTGTTGTCAGTGGTTGTATTTGGTTTCCCTAATTAGAGATTTCAACAAAATTAGTTGTTCTTTATCCTCCCAAGTTGGTCTTATATATAGCACATAAAAGCATGGACTTTTTTCTTTTGAAGATTAAGTAAAGATAGTTATTAGTAAAGTTATCAGCTTTGTAATTAAAATGTTATGGTAGATTAAGTCTATTAACTGAATGATTTTTCATGCTGCTTACATATGCTTTTGGCCATTAGCTTGTAGACTAGTGATTCTCAACTGGGGACAGTACCTACTCCTGTGGAGTGCTTAGAAATGTGTGGAATATTGTTCTGACATGTGACTCAGGAGTTGGGACTGTGCTACTAGCATTTGGTGGCAGGGTGCCAGTGATACTAAACATTACGCTGTATGAGAGGCATATCCACCCAAACTTACTCAGAATTCTAATAACACCTCACTGAGAAATGCTGACACTTAAATTTTTCAAGCTCTTCAATAGTACTTAGAATCTCTTGAGTTGAATGTATTCTAGAGTCTTACAGTATCTTCTAGGTAATTTTTTTATTTATAAACAACTTCCCACATAATGTTAAACATTTCTTTGTCAACATTCTCTGTACCTGTCATAAGATTTTTGAGTATAGAATTCTAATATCACAGTGTCTCTCAAGCTTTTATACCAAAGCACACCAGATAGTGGAGAAGAGTAACCATATTCCTTTGGGGGAAATTGCAAGGCGGGAATGACTTTTAAAATTTCAAAGGAACTTTGCACTTGATTTAAGGTCAAGGTATAATTTACTTACAATAAGATGTGCTGGTTTTAATTATAACCACCCATCCCAAATCGAAATACAAAACATTTTTGTGACCCCAGAAAGTTGTCATGTCTTTTCAGTCATTACCACTGGCGTCCAACCTTTTACTCCACAGTTACTGATCTATTGTTGCCATAGCTTAGTCTTACCTGTTTTAGAGTTTTGTGTAATTGGGAATCATACGGCAGTGTACTTTTTGTTTTTAAATTTTCACTTTGGGTTCCATGTTTTTGAGATTTATTCACATCACACTTGTCAGTAGTACATTCCTTTTTAATGTTGACTAGTATTCCATCATAGAAATGCCCCATAATTTGTTTATTCATTGGATACTTGGGCTCTTTCTAATTTTTGGCAAATACAAATAAAGCTGCTATCAACATCCCTATAAAAGTCATTTTGTGGACATATGTTTTCATTTCTCTTAGTTAAATACTTAGGAGTGCAACTGTTGAATCATAAGATAGATGTAGGTTTAATTTTATAAGGAACTTTAAAGTTTTCAAGTAGTTGTGCCATTTCACACTTCATTTAGCAGTGTACTTTTATTTTCATGATGGTGTCTTTTGGAAGAACAGAAGGTCTTAACTTTGATGAAGTGTAATTTTATTATTTTTTCTTTTATAATTACTGCTTTCTATGTCCTAAAAAAATTGTGTACCCATAATTTTGAAGATTTTTTTTCTTAGAAGCTTTATATTTTACATTTAAGTGTTTGACCTTGTTAATGTTTATGTCTGATCTGAAGTTAGGGGTTGAGGGTAATTCATTTTTTTTTTTTTTTAAGATTTTATTTATTTGACAGAGAGAAACACAGCCAGAGAGGGAACACAAGCAGGGAGAGTGAGAGAGGGAGAAGCAGGCTTCCCACGGAGCAGGGAGCCCAATATGGGACTCGATCCTGGGTCTCCAGAATCATGACCTGAGCCGAAGTCAGTTGCTTAACCAACTGAGCCACCCAGGCACCCTTCTCAAGCGTATTTTTGACAATTGTGGGTCCTTTGCATTTTCATGTGAATTTCAGAATCTTTTTGTCATTCTTACAAAAATGTGTAGATTTATGTTAGGATGGCATTGAATCTACAGATCATCAGTTTGTAAAGAACTGACATCTTAACCGTCTTGAGGCAAAATGAGCCTTGTATATCCTCACATTTATTTCTATAATCTTTGATTTCTCTCTGCAGTGTTTTATCTTTTTATTTAGAGGTCTTCCATGTTGGGATGCCTGGGTATTCAGTTGGTTAAGCATCTGCCTTCAGCTTGGGTCATGATCCCAGGGTCTTGGGATCAAGTCACACATTGGGCTCCTTGCTCAGCAAGGAGCCTGCTTCTCCCTCTGCCTGCTGCTCCCCCTGCTGTGCTCTATCTCTCTGACAAATAAATAAATAATTCTTTGGGGGGAAAAAAAAGCCTTCCATGCCTTTTATTAATTTATACATAGATACTCTTTTCTGGATGCTATTCAAATGGTATTTTAAAAAATTATACTTTCCAGTTTGTTGCTAATACAGCAAATCTTGTATGCTCTTTAAATTTATTTAATTGTTCTGGTAGTTTTCATGTAAATTCCTAAAGATTTGCTAAACAATCATGTTTACAAATCAAAACAAACTACTTCTTTCTTTCCAGTCTTGGTGCTTTTTACTTATTTTTTTCTTGCTTCAGAACACTAGCTAACGTCCCTAGTACTGTGTTGAATAGAAATGGTGAGATTGGTTATCCTTGCCTTATTTCTGATCTTTGGGGAAAAGCACTCAGTATTTAACCTTTCAGTGTGATTTTGGCTGTAGGTTTTTCATAGAGGAAATTCTTCTCTTCCTAGTTGACTGAGACCTTTTATGATAGTGGATGTGGAATTTTCCCAAAGCTTGTCTGAATTTACCTAATTTTGAAGAAGTTTTCTTCTTCATTCTCTTAATTTGGTAATTTGCATTTGTCTTTAAATTTTAGCCAGCTTTTTAATCCTGGGATAAATCCCAGTTGGTCACAATATAAAATTGATTATACATGTTGCTGGATTCTGTTTGCTGTTCATTTATTTTGTTTAGTATTTTTGCATCTTTTTGTGTTTGGTCTATAGTTTTAGTTTGTTGTAGTGTCCTTGTTAGTTTTGGTTTGAGTTGTGCCAGTGTTCTTTCTTCCTTGTTTTTTTTTTTAAGTGTTTAAGGGTCTGTCTAAGATAGGTCTTATTTCCTCTTTAAATGTTTGATAGAATTTACCATTGAAGCCGCCTGAGCCAGGAGTTCTCCATGTGAAGAAAACTCAATACTAGATTTTCTCTTTTTATGTGTGTTAATATTTGAAAGTTGTGTTTCTCAAAGAATTTTTGCATTCATCTGGGTTGTTGAAGACATTCAGATAAAATTATTCTTTGTATCTTAGTATCTATTAATGTCTGTGGTGACTTTATCTTTCTTTCATTCCTGATATTGATCATTTTTGTATTCTCTTTCTTCCTTAGTCTAGGTAAGGGTACATACATTTTATTAATCTTTTCCAAAAACTAACTTATGGCTTTATTTCTTTTTTAAAAAAATGTTTGTCTATTTCTTGTGTCATTGATTTCCACTCCTATTTATTTCCCTTCTTCTACTTCCATTGAGTTTAATATTTTCTTTTTCCAGCTTCTCATTTGAGAAGAAGGTTGGCTATACTTTTTATTCCTAATATAAACATTTAATATTATAAATTTCCATTAGTTTGTAGGAGTGAAGCCGGAGCAGAAAAGCTCTGATATGTTGGATATGTTGTGTTCTTTTTATCATTAAATTAAATAATATTTTCTAGTTTCTTTTTTTCCCCCTTTTATTCCCTTTTATCTTCTTTGAAATAGACTGTTTAGAAGTGTGTTAATTTCAGATATTTGGTGTTTTCATTATGGTTAGAGAACATATTCTGTGATTTCAATCCTTTTAAATTTCTTAGAACCTATCTTAGCATATGGTATATCTTAGAGGATATTCACTTGAGAAGGATGCATGTTCTTTAGTATTGAGTAACAGTCTATAAGTCTTCTAAATCTTTACCAATTTTTTTGCGGCTGCTTGTTACATGGGTTACTGGGAGAGGTTTGTAAGTTGCTTTCTTTTTTAAAAACTACAGTTGTATATTTGTCTCATTCTACATATCAATCTTTGCTTCTTTTATTTGATGGTCATCATTAGGCAGAAACACATTATGTCCTTCTCATGAATTTCCCCCTTTTGTCATTGTGAAATTATTCTCGTTTCTAATAATATTCCTTGTCTTTAAGTCTTACTTTGTTTAATATTGTAGCCACACCAAATACTATTATGCTTAGTATTTACATGTTTTATCTTTTTTTATCTTTTTATTTCCAGCCTGTGTCTTTATTTAAACTGGGTCTTTTATGAATAGCATATAATTGAGTATGTTATTTGTGTCCAATCCAAAAATGTATTTGAAGCGTTTAGTCCATTTACATTTAATATAATTTCACTGTGTTTGCATTTGGGTCTGTCATCTGGCCATTTATTTTCTGTTTGTCCCCTCTGTTATTTTGTTTCACCTTTCCAGTCATTTTTTGAGTTAATCATGTAGTATTTAATGTGATGTTTTATATCCTCTGTTGACTTGTAACTATACTCCTCTTTTATTTTTTTAATATTGCTGTATGTATCTGTTAACAGGCATAGTAGGTATCCTTAACTGACTACACTCAACTTTGAATTAATACCACATCACATAAGAGGTGAAAAACTTTTACCTGTATAATTCCATTACACAAATCCCTCTCATCCTTTGTGCTGTTGTGTCACCTTTTTATTTCTACATATGTTTTTAACCCTAGCATATTGTTGTTACTCAGTCACAATCTTTTAAAGAGTTTATGAAAATAAAAATAGTTTTTATATTTACCACTTGTGCTCTTTTATTTTTCCTATAAGTTCATATTTCTCTGTAATACCATTTTCCATCATTCCTCTGCAACTTACCAACTCTAGACTTACCACAGCTGTTTTCCCCCCTTTATTTATTTATTTGTTTGTTTACTTATTAGATATTTTATTTGTCAGGGAGAGAGCACACAGTCAGGGAGAGTGGCAGGCAGAGGGAGGGGCAGGCTCCCCACTGAACAAGGAGCCTGATTCAGGACTCAATCCCTGGACCCTGGGATCATGGGATCATGACTTGAGACAAAGACTGATGCTTAACCAATTGAGACACCCATACGTCCCTGGAATTACCAGAGCTTTAAATAAAGCTACTATTCATACTAAAATATATTGATAAATTTACGTTTAGTTGTGAGGCACAACAACCTTTACTGATATTATGTAGTTTTTCTGAACATTAAGGTTCTCCAAGGATAAAAATCAAAGCTGGTACTGAAAGAAGAAAAAAACAGTTTACTGGCAGTCCTTTGAAGTTTTCATAAAGTAGTAGGTAAAATTTATCTTTGGACATGGTTTGAGCTTTCAGAGGACTTTGTGTCTTAATTAGAAGTTAAAGAAAATAACTGTCATGTTAAAAGAAAAGTTTCTACATTTCAGAGTTTAACTGTTTATGTGGTAGTCTTCAACTACTTGTGTGCTGTATTATTTGGTGGGCTGAAGCATTTTCTTTTTGGAAAGAGTGACAGAAAAACAGCCTTTTGAGCAAATGCATCTGGTGGCAGCTTGGTGCAGATGAGTGCGTGAGATAAGTTGTTAGAAGGCTGGGTAATGCTTAGGAACAAGCCATCAAAGGACTTTACATTTTCTCCCAGATTTATTTGGCGTAAAGCTAAGAATGACAGCAGGATCTTGATTATAAAGATGGTTCATTTTCATTGTTAATTCACATAAGGGATGTTATTGAGTGACACCAGACACATAATCATACTACAACATTGAATGGATACCAGCTAAGTGCTAAATGCTATATAAAATACAGCTCCAAAATCCTTCCCTTCTAGTGAGTGAGAAAATTAAAGAGGTAGCTTCATTGTGCTGAAATGCACAGTAGAATGAAATTCAGAGTACTACTGAAGTACACAAGATTTGCACCTGGTCCAGACCTGGGGTAAGTTTCAATTTGTAGCACTGGGGAAACAGGTACTTGAACTGAGTTTTAAAAAACTTGTTAAGGTGATGTGATACAAGGGTGGAACAGAGAGATTGGGTTCAGGAGGAGAGAATTACCTGTCTTGGAGCAACGAGGATAAAAGTACTCTGTGGTATGCTCAGTAGTTTGGGGCAGGAGGAAGGAAACGAGAGATGAGACTAGGGAGAGGCTTCATATGCTCATGGATGACTGCATATGTCATGCTTGGATACTTGGACTGGGTCCTATAGATTTTTAGCTATTGGAGCATTTTGAGCAGGAAAACAGTGTTGTCTGATTATTTATTATTTTAGAAAGATCATTCCCACTTCAGTGTGAGCAATATTAATACTGGAACTAAGGAAATTGCCTAAGAAGGTTGTTGGGGTAACCTAGGCAAGAGATAATGATTTGAAATCGTTAAGGGTAGAACTGATAAGTGACAGATGGAATGGAACGTAGAGGAAGAAAGGGTTGAGGATGATACCCAGTTTTCAGGGTTGGGCATTGGAGGTGAATGGTATTACCATTCTTTAAATAAGAAAGGAAGGGAGAAAAGAGGAATAATGGTGTGAAACATGAGGAATTGTGGATACATTAAGTTGGAGACTTCATGAGGAAATTAAACAATGAGGTCTGGATTTTAAGAAAGCATTCTTTTGGAGATAAAAGAGGGGGATTGTCATTAGATCAGAAGAATCACTTACCTTTATATATTTCTCCTAATGACGCAACTAGAAATAGAACTCAAAGTCCATGATACATGTCACATCAGTTTGTTTAAACATATTTCTATAAAAGACTGTTGAAATACAGATAGGTAGAAGTAACAAAATTCTAGGGCAGAAGATAACATGTAGAATTGTCAGTATTCTGAAATAACTTAAAAGGAAAACAAAGGTGGTAAAAGCAGGAGCTCTGTTGCTTCAAAAGTTCTTCTCATTGACCAGCAGAGGGCGCGCAATCCTGAAGCTCAGTATTTTTTGCTCCGTGCTGCCCTGAAGGCCTAGAAGCTCAGGTCTCTCAAATACAGATTGTTAGTGTTCTTTTAACACAAGGCCAGGCATCCAGGATCCTTTTATTTATCCTTGCTTCCAAGACTTAGAAGATATTTTATTTTTTATTTTTTCCTGGAGCCAGCCTTTATTGTACCCCTGTTCCTGTGTCTATTCCTTGTTTCCTCCCTAAAGTTTAAGACTTGAGGGGCGCCTAGGTGGCTCAGTTGGTTAAGCGACTGCCTTCAGCTCAGGTCATGATCCCGGAGACCCGGGATCGAGCCCCACATCGGGTTCCCTGCTCAGCAGGAAGCCTGCTTCTCTCTCTCTCACTCCCCCTGCTTGTGTTCCCTCTCTGGCTGTGTTTCTCTCTGTCAAATAAATAAAAAATCTTAAAAAAAAAAAAAAAAAAGACTTGAGTCCTCATGTTACAAGCTGCCATGGTATATAGGATTAGGATAAAATCAGGTGCAGAACCTGAAAATGTAATGAATCTTTGCTTCAGTTTAAAAAATTTTTCAGTTCCTCGTTAGTTATTAAGATTCAGGGACACATTTGTGTTCTGTTAGTCTTCTGATTCAGGGAGTAGAATGGAAGAAGTTGATGTTAGCTTCTAGAAACAGTATTGATAAGCTTGGTTGGGTCTATAAAGAATCAAGTTCCTCCAGTATTTGATTGGAGGAGCTGACGAAAAGCTTCCTGTCCTGGGATATATAGCCTTTGTCCACCTGCCACATATCTGAAATGCCCATACGTCTACTTTTTAGCTTTAGGCATTCAGAACTCCACTAAAACCCAAGGATTTCACAGGAAGGAACAAAGTAAATGTGGCAGGAGAAATTGTTTTAGTTAGGACTTAACAGACTAGGGCATGGGAAGGAAGTTTATTATAATTAGTTTTAACTAGGGGATGTCAGAAAAGATAATGGAAGTAGAATTACATTATTTCCTGTTTATAAACCTTCAAACCTCCCAACTGACTAATGAATTAATATATTATAAGAAGGGTTAACACTTACAGAATGTATATTGTGTGCTAGGCATTGTTCTCATTTAATCCTCAAAACAACCCTATGAGATAATTACTGTTACTATCTCTGCTTTGCAGATTAGAAAACTGAGGCACAGAGAACTTAAGTAATTTGTGTGAGGTTGCTAATGGAGGAGACACCAGGTGCTTACCACTGTTCAGTCCTCTTGTATAGCTTATGCTGCCTAGCACAGTTCCTTGGCCATAGCAGATGCCCAGTAACCTAGGTAACTTTTAAACTGAACTAGTATGAAGCTAAGTTGCCATGGATGACAGCTTTTAGAAACAGAGGCCCATATGGAGTCACTGAGAACTTTAGCAGGATTCATGAAGCCCCTGGGCTCATAATGATGTTATATTTGCTTTTCAGTTAGTATAGCAGTAATAAAATTTAAGGAAATGTGGAAAAAGAAGTAGACTTTTAAAGGTTTTACTTTACAGCATCCACTCCATTAACTTGAGAGAATAAAAGTTTGGATAACGGGTTATTTTTAATTAGTGTTATTCTTCAAAAGGTGTTATTTCTCTGATATTGGTAACTTATGATCAGTTTTTTCTTATTAGAGAAGAATTCCTCAAAATGCAGTTGCAGTGAAGGCTAACTTAATTGACCTAGCAGTAGTAGAGTATGTGAACATTTAGGTTTGATTATGGTTTTTAAGAAAGTTTGTTGTGCACTTGGTACATGAATTATTTCTTTCATCTTCTTTGACCTTTCTCTTCCATTTTAACTGCTTTTCATCCAGGTGAAGAATCCAAGTTAAAGAATATCCTCATGTAGAAAGATGATTGGGGAAATACCCTATTTCAGAGATAAATAGTACCTTGTCACAGGGTCTTTTTTTTTTTTACCCCCTTCATACAGATTCTGGCCTCTAATGTTAGTGTTCTTTAGCATTGATAGTGTAATGTGACCAGAAATCAGCCCTAGAAAACTTTGGAAAAGGGACTTGGTGAGGTGGGAGAAAATTAAAGTTGATGGTGAATATATGGGTTTGAGTTTTTATGGCTTTAAGTTAGGCATGCATTATCCACTCTCTTAACCATGGATAATCGAGAGGTAGCTGGTTATTGTGGCCAGGTCATTGTGAAACTGACAAGTGAGACTGTAGGCATCCCCAAACCATAAGCATAGGAATAAAATTGCTATATATTTGTATCCATGTTCAAGAAAGATTGACTTTCTTAAGTGTGTCACTATTGAGGAGAAGAGGATGCTATCACCTTTGTAAACTGTGAATTATGAAAGGCATTTCTGTTGGGTTACTGAATGTCCCTTGGGGTTTGTTTCATTTATAACATTGCCTCAGGCCTTCTGCTACATCCTGTTGGAATGACCTTCTTTTCAACCCCGTGCTGGCAGCTGTAATACGGCTCTTTCTCCTGAATCCTTTAGGCTTGTCACATGACAAACATGAACTGTGACCCCTTTGTTCTTTACCCAGATGATTTGATTTCTTTAATTTTTTTCTGTTTAACACTTTGCCTTATTTCCTTTCCTCTTTTTCCCTCTTTGCTCCCTTTTTTATTTCCTACATACACAAAGGTTATTGTGGGGTTTGGGGGGCATTTAATTTTTTGTATTAAAGTATACTAATGCAGAAAAGCACACAAATCAAAGCTCACTGAATTTTCACAGCACAAGCACACTCATGTAGACAGTACTCTAGTCAAGACAGAGAATATCACCAGAACCCCAGATAACTGTCTCCAAATCTTCTGGGCACTGTTCCTCTCCCCCAAGGGGAATCATTGTCCTGACTTCTATAGCTCTGAACTTTATAGAAAGGTATTCCTTTACTTCCGGATCCTTTCATTTCACATTTTTATGATATTCATCCATGTTACTCAGTTTGTTACTGCAGTGTAGTAGTCCATTTGTATAAATATTCTACAACTTATCTATTCTAAATGGGCATTTGGATTGTTTCTTGTTTAGGGCTATTATGAATAATGGTGCTAAATATTCTCATACATGTCTTTTGGTGAACATATGCTAAAGTTCTGGGTATTTACATAGAAATGGAATTGCCAAGACAAAGTGTATCCAGCTAGTCATTTAATTTCAAAATTCACATAAAACACTAAATGACTGATTTTAGGCACTCTTAGCACTTAAACATTTACAAACAGCTATTGGTTAAGCTTTAGCATATTATATCTAATGTTTGGCTAAGAAAAGTGCCTCTACTTAAATGTACTATAGTTTAAAAATAAGGGATGCCTGGGTGGCTTAGTTGGTTAAGCGACTGCCTTCGGCTCAGGTCATGATCCCGGAGACCCGGGATCAAGTCCCACATCGGGCTCCCTGCTCGGCAGGAAGCCTGCTTCTGCCTCTCTCACTCCCCCAGCTTGTGTTCTCTCTCTCGCTGTGTTTCTCGCTGTCAAATAAATAAAAATCTTTAAAAAAATAAATAAAATAAAATAAATCTTCTATAGTTTTAAACAGATAATTCCTATATACAGCAAATTGCCACTCACTACCTATGATGTGTTTTATTAACTCTCTTCCTAGTATGTGTTTTTTTAATCCAGTTTTCCAAAGCCAAGTTGTAAAAAAGATTTTTATTTGTGAGAAAGAGAGTGTATAAGCAGGGAGAGTGGCAGGCAGAGGGAGAAGCAGGCTCCCTACTGAGCAAGAGACCCCATGCGGGACTCGATCCCAGGACCCCGGGATCATGACCTGAGCTGAGATGTCCCCATTCTTAAAATCTTATGAAAATATTGTGAAGGTGATAATTTACAGTAGTTAAGGTTACATCTACGTTATACCATAAGTGGTAACATTAACAGGGAAGAGGAATGCGCTAGTGCTTGACTGCCATGCTTAGCTGAAGTTACAGAGACGGATGCTGGAATTTGCACAAACTGCATTCATTACTAAGGAGCCTTGCAGAAGTGATGAGGGACTACTGGCTCTATCCTGCAGATGGGCTCCCGAATAAGTAGCCAGGCAACTGTGCAGCTGAGGGTAATGTTTTTATCCTTTTTAAAAATGTGGACTTTGCAAAATTTGTTCCATGGACCCTTTTGAGCAAGTTTAACCTAATAAGTATAGAAATTTGATTGTGGGGACGCCTGGGTGGCTCAGTTGGTTAAGCCACTGCCTTCGGCTCAGGTCATGATCCCGGAGAACCGGGATCGAGTCCCACATCGGGCTCCCTGCTCGGCAGGAAGCCTGCTTCTCCCTCTCTCGCTCCCCCTGCTTGTGTTCCCTCTCTCGCTGTGTTTCTCTCTGTCAAATAAATAAAATCTTTAAAAAAAAAAAGAAATTTGATTGTGATATCATATTCCCCCAAAACTGCAAAACATCTTTCAAGGAAATTTTATTTGACTATCAGATAAAGTGCCCTTCAGTCATTCTTGTTCAAAGAATGCATGGAATTAAGTTGACTTGTTTTGACCATGGTGTTATTGGAGGCCTTAAAAAGGATTTCTTTCTCCTTCATCACAACAAAACAGAAATGTAGAGGAAATAATTAAAATTTGGTAGTTATAAAGGAAACTTATAGAACCAGATTTGCTTCCTATGTTAGGTAAATATCTTTCCTTATATAAGTTTTTTGGAGGGTAAAAGGAAGGTTACCAACCCTATCAAGTTGTTTTTGGAAACAAAGTATGGTTTTAAAAAAGAATGAGAAAATAAAGGATTTCACCTTTACAAAATCATCCTTTGGGGGTACCTGGGTGGCTTAGTTGGTTAGGCTGCCTTGGGCTCAGGTTGTGATCCCAGGGTCCTGGAATGAGCCCCAGGTGAGGCTCCCTGCTCAGCAGGAAGCCTACTTCTCTCTCTCCTTCTGCCTGCTGCTCCCCCTGCTTGTGCACGCTCGCTCGCTCTCCCTCTCTCTCTCTGCCAAATAAATAAATAAAATATTTAAAAATTATCCTTTGTCTGATAATGCTGTTTTTTTTTCATTTCTTCTTCCAGTCTTTTTTGTTTGTTTTAATGGCTGTTGTGTCGACACATATTTAGAAAGCTGTTTGAGTATAGGCATATTGGGTTTCATTCATTTTTGAATGTCTAAAGCCCATATGGGTTGATAGTCCCTATCTTCAAAAAGCTTATGATCTTGTGGGTATGTAGTGGTGGTGGTTGCATACACAAATTACTGTATTACTATGTAAGGTGGTTGCTACGCTGAGAATTCCTTTGGTGGGGAGGGGGCAGCAAGTAGGCCCATTTGAAATGGGTCTTAAAAGATGAGTAGATTGGCCTGGAATGGCCTTTTGCTGATCTTTATCTGTTGGCCAGAGTTAAGATGCTTTGTAAAGAGCAGTGGGAAGTGAGTCTGTAAGGAAGCCAGGTGATGAGTTTGTACCTGGTTTGGTAGATAATACAGTACAGTGACTAAGAGCACTCACTTCAGATCCAATTAGAAATTGAGTCACAGTTCAGTTCTGCTGTGTGACTTGGAACACGTTGCGTAACCTATCTAAGCACAGTTTTCTCATTTGATAAATGGAGACAGTACCCATGTAATTTGCTGCAGTGTGAAATGAAAGAAAGGGGATCCAATGTGGGGAGGTGATTCACATAGTTGTCAATAAAGTACGTGCTCAGGTAACAACTCTGGATGGTGGTGAGCCATCAGAGATTTTTGAACCACAGAATGGTGGGATATGAACCATGTAAGGTTATTTTATTTTTATAATTGATAAACAAAAGACTGCAAACATTTAAAGTACACAGTCTGATAGGTTTTTACATACACCTATGAAATCATCACCACAGTTGAAATAATGACCATATCCATCATTCCCAAAAGTTTTGTGTAAGACCTTTAAGGAGGAAAGTCTGGCCTATCAGTGCACAGCAAAGAATGGAATGAAGTTGAGCGGGGAAGTTAAGAAGCTGTCGCCATGGTCCAGGTGAAAGAGAGAAAATGAATGAGGTCATAAACTAGTGTGGTGGCCATTGGTTCTCCCCCAAGAGACGGGGCTGCTGGGGGACAGGGTTGAGTGTGCTGCATCATTGTATTCTCTCCAGCGCCTCACCCTGTGGCCAGAGGCTAGTGAGCTCTTCATTCTGAAGATAGTTTTTCCCTTTATGAAAGACTACTTTCTTTAAACTTCTTTCTCTGTTTATTCTGTCTAGGGCTTAAAAGACAATCTTCTGGCTTCTGGGACATCCAGCCTGACAGCCACCAAACAGTTGCTTCGTCCAAGAGTCACACGAATCTGTCTCAGGGACTTGATATTCTGTATGGAACAGGAAAGAGAGATGAAGTATTCTCGCGCTCTGTACCTTGCCCTTCTGAAGTGACCACTGCACTCTCCATCCGGATCCTTGCTGTTTACTGCCAAAGAAGACACAAAGAACATTGTTGCAGCCTCCTGAAATTTCAGTTTCTGGAAAATAATCACCAATAGGGAAGACCATTGTTTACAGCTATAAACTTTTATTAAATCTTATTTATACATCCCATGGAGTTCTTAATGACTAGAATTCGACTTTGTCTTCTGGAAGTTGATTCATGAAATACAGTTTATACAGACGTAGGCTGCTGCCTACCTGTGCATGTAATGACAGTAGGGCAAGGCCCTGTGTGCTGCCACCTGCTTCATTTGCCACACTGTTCACAGGTGAGGTGATTTCCCTAATACAGCCAGCATTAAGATGCAGGGCAAAGAAAGGAAGAGTAACTACTTACCAAGCAAACTATTCCATTCTCTACTGAACCTGTCTCAAGGTGTCAGGTTCTGGGCTGGGATGAGAAGTTGCCTAGCTGATTGTGGCAGTCACCTTCTGTAGTTGCAGGGGATGAGCCACAGAATAGGGTCTGTGGTGACTTTGGTCAGCTGCATCCCAGTGTTGTCAGAACTGAGGCAAATGGGGATAGTTTGTGCCTGAGGTTGCGGTTCTCTGGTTCATCACCATATACTGCTTCTGATACCAAGTGAGGGGACATCCTTGTCACGGAGACTGTGACACGGGAGCAGCTGATATACCTCACTGGAAACTGGGAAGGGTGGGAAGTACTGGAAGGAATGAAGGGGCATTCCATTTCACCTGAGGAGGGGAGAGTGAAAATGGAATTCCAGAGCGGGAAGTGTGTTGCTCGAGCACCCTCCATCCCAGTGGTGTAATTGGAACTCCCAACACAGCTGTTATGGGTTTTGTTGACAGGACAAAATCATAGTCCCACCAAAAAGGAAAATGTATCAAACATTTTCAGATTTGTAGTATTTGAAAAGGAAGAAGTTATTTTTTTGTTTTGTGTATTTTAAATCTCACAAACGATAGTTTTGTAAAATCTTTTTCGTTACTGTAAGTTTTAAGCATCTTGTTGCATTTAAAAAATCCTAATTAATGATTAGAAATTTTTAACAGTTGAACTCCATTTTGGATTCAGTACTCAGAAGGTAATGTCGACATCACATTGTTGGAGATCTTGTCTCTAAGTGTATTATGAGGAGTGTGTTACATATATATGTTATGTATATATATATGTATATATACATATATATTATATATCTCCATCTGCGGAAGAAGCTGATGTTTTTGTAAAGCAAACCCTCTTTTTTTTTTTTTTTTTTAATTCCACTTTTGTGACATGTAGCTGTGAAAAGTAATAGCTGTATTTAGAATCAGATACAGAAAGAACCAGTAAATCCTCCAGGAAGGTTTTAAAAAGAAAACAAAATAGGAAAGCTGCTTTTTAGGAAAAGAATTCAGGGGGAAAAAATACCTCCAGTATGTTACTCCTCATCCTGTTCTTCCCATCGGGACTGTTACAGCCATGTTCTATACGGTAGTAAATGTTAAATTGGCCACGTTTATTTGTTTCAGCAAGTTATTCTGTAAAATGCTATAAATTATGTATATATTAAAAGAATACTTTCAGAAGAGATCTATACCGAAAGTTGTTTTTGTATATTTAAATGCTTAGCTTTATTTTTTTGTAAAGTGCAGCATATTCCCATATTTGTGTATAATCTTATTGATCAGATGTTTAAAATTATTTCAAATACTTCATTAAAATAATTATTTTATTATAAGAATAACTTTGCTCAGTCCCTGACTTTGAAAACCTACATCTTTAGTAGTAAGTCCCCACAGCTGGGGGCCAGGCAGTAGATCTTTCTTGGCTCTGATTGTTACTTATTTTGGAGTATCAGCATTAGAATCTGACTTCAAATCTAAGTTACTGTATCACTTTCTTTGGAATAGTTGTGCATTTCCATGCTATTTGACTCACAAAGAAAGCTAAGCATATTCATTATAAAAGCTTTTCTTTGCCCATCAGGGTTTTCTTACTAAAGTATTATTTTTTAAAATTTATTTTTAATATTATATTTTAAACTTTGTGTTATGAAGTATATCTTACCCACAAAAGAACAAATGCAGTGTATCCAAAGTATTCTTCTGCTCATTTTGCAAAATGGTGGCCTTGGGGTAGATTTGATCTATAAATGCATTCTCTGTGACTCATGCAGTGTTGCCCATGTTTTAATTTACAGAAATCTATATTTCCACTTCTTTTGAAAAATCAGAAGATTTGGATTCATTAGATATTTTGTTGTGTATGATAATCCACTGGAACTATCCAGTGCCTGTTCACTTTAGAAATGGGGGCATAAGTTTATCTTTAAGTATTGAAATTTGTGACCCTCTGCCTTCAGTATTTATCTTGGGTGATGATCAGTAAGAATAAAGTACTGGAAATTCTCTTACCTTCTTTTTAAGGCAACTTTATTGAGATATACTTTATATATAAATATAAAATTCACCTGTATTCCATCCATTTATGTTTAATGTGCTGACTTTTTAGATTGTTTCCTCTTGAGTATCTTTAAGAACAAGATCCTTCTAAAAAAAGAGCAACATTTACCATTCTTTTAAAGCCTTGTTTCTTAAAACCTGCATTTGAGGTAAATTTTGTTTTGTTAGAATTTTGGCAAAACTTTATTTAGAATTAAGGCCATTTATACTAATTATGTCATCGTTGCAGCAAAGGACACAAGTAATATTAGGGCATATTTATAAAATATGGAACCAAGATCGCAGGCTGATTACATTGAACTTTATCTCTATCCTTAGTTGTATAATGAACCAACTTCTATTTTTAAAAGTCTGACCTCAACAAGACTCAGTGATTCTGCATGAAATAAAAGTATAATATGTCCTATGTTTATACATGACCTGGTAGCTAGTTTTTATTTTATTGTTGTTAGCACTGTTATCTTTTCAGGCACTTTCATACTATTCTCTGAACAGAAGACTTTTATTTTTTCTCCCCAACATGGACATTTATATCTGATATCAATATCTTTTTCTCTGACTTTTTAACCATTTCCGAGTATTTTCATATGCATTTTAGTTGTATTGCATTGGTGCATTTCCTTTTTTTTTTTAAGATTTCATTTTTTTGACAGAGAGAGAAACAGCTAAAGAGGGAACACAAGCAGTGGGAGTGGGAGAAGGAGAATCAGGCTTCCTGCTGAGTGGGGAGCCTTCTCTGGGGCTCAGTCCCAGGACTCTGGGATCATGACCTGAGCCAAAGGCAGACGCTTAACAACTGAGCCACCCAGGCACCCTGTGCACTTGCTTTTTTACTGAAGTTGTTTCACAAGTTGAATATTGGCCCTCAGTAGAATTTCTTTGCCATATTTTTCTCTTGGGAGGCTCTGAGACAGTGCCATGCAGGCAACCAGCCTACGGTTCACCGCCATATACTTGAATGCTGACTGGTAGGTGAGGGGAACAGACCTGTAACAGTAAGAGGTTCAGAGTTTCTATAGATCTAGCACGTTGAGTATTTGTGGAAGAAAATACTCCCTAGGAACTCATTTTAAGATTTTGACTTTTTCGATAGACCGTAAGAGCAATTTTAATGGCAACTCTTCTCCTTGAAAGTTACAATGCCAGGAAGACCTTTCTAAGTTTTCTTCTTGCAGGTGGGATTGAGGCAGCATTGCCTTGGCTGCCTGTCTCAGCCTTGCCTCCACCAGTTGGGTGACTGTGGCAAAAGATTTAACTTTTCTGTGCCTTCGTGTCCAAAATAAAAGACCATAAGGAAAATGAAAACACTGTTAATATTATGGGTGCATTTCCTTGTATTAAAAAGAGAGAGAGAGAGAGAGCACAGACACGAGTAGGAGGAGGGGCAGAGGGAGAGAATCCCTAAGCAGACTCCCCACTGAGCATGGGGCCCTGTACCTCACAGGGCTCAATCCCAGGCCCTTAGGATCATGACCTGAGCCAAAACCAAGAGCCAAGTGCCTGACCGACTGAGTCACCCAGGTGCCCCACTTCCTATTTTTTTCTACAGTATGCTGGATTGTTTTTTGTTTTTTTTTTTTCCTGTGTTAAATCTGTAGAAGTTTTAGGTCATACCATCAATCCAGCTTGGTGTCCTTTCCTATATACCATTAGAGATCCTGGGAGAAAATGAGAAGAAAAACACAACTAGGAGAATAAAACATTGCTTTCTAAAATCTGTCCTTCAAACTGGTATCAAGGCCATGTTTCTCATTTCCTCATATAGTATTTGGATTTGTTTAAAACGATTTCAGTTTATTGTCCTTAGGGGTAAAGTGAACTACCTTTTAATCTCACCATTGCTTGCATTGGTCCTCTACATGATAAGGTAATGAGAAGGAGAACTGCCATAATTCTCTGTAAGTTGTTTATTAGCACATTGAAAGCTAGTATGGAAATGTTACCCATGAGGTTTAGGCTACTGGACTGATAATTTCTGTTTGTAATTTTAATGGAGGCTTGTGTCTGAAGGTGAGGGGAAGGTTGGCTTCTTGATGAAATCCTCTGTCTCAGGCCTTCACTTCCCTGAATAGAAGTATGAAGTCATTGTCATTGTACTGAGGGGTCTCCAAAGAACCTGTAAACCTGCAGATGGCAGTAGGAACCCCTCTCTGGGTCCTCCTCAGGGATGGTAATCCCTATGGAAGTAGACGGTGGTCACCTCGAACATGGAGGAGAGCAAGACAGTTGGATAAATGGCACGTTGTGTCATTTCTAGGGCTTCTACCATTATCAAAATGTGCGTGGTGCTGGGCTCGAGCCCAATGAAAGAACAATTCAAGCATCATTACTGATCTGTATTGAGCTGTAGAAGTTTCTTAGGGCTGACGCAACAAATTTCCACAAACTGGGTGACTTGAAACAACGCAAACCTATTTTCTCACAGTTCTGGAGGCCAGAAGTCTGAACCAACGTGTTGGAAGGGCCAGAGCCTCTCCATGGGCTCTACGAGAGAACTTCCCTTACCTTTCCAACTGCTGGTAGTTTTGATGTTCCTTGGTCACGGCAGCAGAGCGCCAGTGTCTGCTTCCATCCTCACAGGGCTTCTGTGTCTGTATCCTTTTCTTTTTATAAAGACACCTAGTCATTGGATTTAGTGCCTGCTCCAATTCAGTATGACCTCATCTTGGCCCTTACCCAACATCTGCAAAGCCTGTTTCCAAATAGGGTCCATTGTAAGGTTCTAAGTGGACATGAATTTGGAGTGGGGTGGGGGAGAATGACACTATTCAGCCCACTGCAGGAGGATCCTGTATGTGATTCAATATTCCTGATACTTCTATTTTCTGCCTTTGACTTCAATAATAGTGAAAAACTTAATGGTTGTTAAAATGGAAAGGGCCAATTTACAAGTCTTTACAGAGGAGACTTAGAATCTTGAATTCTGTCAAGATGTCTGTCTTTCTCCGCCTTTTCTTCCCCTTCAGGCAAGGCCTTCAGTGTCTTTGTTCGGAGAAATGTGTCTTTGATGTAGTTAAGACTGTGCTGTCCTAGTGTTTAATGTATTCAAGTGAATCTGCCTCCTATATCTGGGGGTTGGGAGCGGGAAGGAAGGAGCAAAGTTCAGAATTCCTGGGGAGAGACACACCACCAAGGAGAGACTTAGAAATTGGAGAAACATCAAGAATAGCTTCATTGACTAATGATAGGGCATTAGCCTCTGGGACTGAGAGTTGGTACTGAGTTCTAAGCCCTGGGTCACTGTAGGCAGTTCGGGTTTTTATCAGATTTCTTCTGAGATAGAATATTTAAAAGATCCTATTTTTAAAAGAATGTATATTTGCCTGTTATAGCTTAAAAAAGCCATCCTCTGTCTTTTTTCTTAAGGATTTACTAAATAACTAGGCAAACGGTTGGCAGTGGTTTTGGGGGAAAGGCCTTTAGAAGGCTGCATATACTCTAGGGAGAGCCCCACAGGGACATCTATTGAATGTAGTTTGTAAAGGTCAGAAAACAGCAGCCTTTGCCTAAAATATTAGCATAGGAACAATGAGCAGATTCTTGAATCAGAATTTGTTTTCATGGCACTGTGTCTTCTGTTATGAAGACTGAAATCTCAGGTTTCCAAGATCAGGTTTTAATTCGTCTTTTTGAAAGATGCAGAAGTAGGCATGGGGATTGGGAGAGAAATACCAAATCAAGCAAGACACTAAGATGTTACATCCTCTGTCCAGTTAAGTCTGTTGAAGGATTACTGAGGGACACCACTTGCTAAGGCACAGAACAGGTTACCAAGATGAACTCGTTTTCAACAAGATGTTTATGTGTTCTAGTCTACCACATTTAAGTATAAATCCACTTAAAATCAAACCATGTATTTGCAGCCGTAAGTTCTAGATATTTCCGAGGCTATCTAAAGGTTGTCTAATCCCATCTAATAAAAGAACTCCCTTCATCATCCCTGAAACACAGGTCCTCTACTTGAATAGCGTGCTTGGTGGTGATCTTAGTATCTTACACAAGCCATACTCGAATCATCCTCTTATTTCTGTATTCTGCCTTGGTTTAATTTGAAATCTGCTTTCCTATAATTTAGTATTTGGGGCCCACATCTGTACTGTTAAATTACATAACAGTAGCAATCTTTCAACCGCTCTCAGGTACTGGGCCACGCTAAGCCTTCCACCTGTGCCCCCTATCCCCCAAAACACGCACAGCCTCATGAGAGAGTGCTAGGGACCCATTTTCTCCTGCACACAGCTAGACCATGAGTCTTCTTTAGTTAAATGTGGCCATGTGTCTGAGGTCTGAAGATCTGTAGGGAGAAGTGATGTGTGACGCTTTCGATCTGGCTCGAGACAACCTGCCTGAAGATGGCAGAGCCATCAGATGCAAGGAAGCTTAGGTCCAACTGTGGCTTGGAGCAAAACGGCCTGCCATCGGAGAACAGCATTCTGGCCTCTGTACAAGCGGGAAACAAACATCTAATATGTAAGCAACTAACAATGTATCTGTTCGCGCAGTTCATATAGCTGACTTAACACTGTAGGTAGCTGCTGCTTGTAGTATTTCTATTTTACAGGCAAGGACACTGGTGTGGCAAGAGACTAAATGATGTAGCAGAAGCCATAGAGACTTGAGTTGGGATTTGAACCTAGGTCTGTCCAACCCCAGAACCTACGCTCTTGATTCTTACACTGAGCCGGAGCGAGGGAGGGGGGGGGGG
>PITA01020991.1:0-33699 GCA_004023965.1 Spilogale gracilis | reverse complement strand
AAAAAAAAAAAAAAAAAAAAAAAAAGATACAGTATACTGGGCCATGAGGACTGAATCATGAGTGACACACTATTCCTTATCTCAAATACAGATAGACCATGAGCACACACTACGCGTAAGCATTATTTTTGCTTTATACATAAAAGAGTAAGGTTTTTCCCAACTCCCGCCACTCACCCATTTTCACCCCCTGGGGACCGTATCACCCAACATACCAGTATGTATCCTGGTAGGTTGGGATCTGCTCGAGGGAGAAGCCTAGGTTCTAACATTTTATAACCCCCTTAGTGCCCTTCAAAATACAACATTTAGAATGAAGGAAGTCTGTCATTTAACAAATACTTGCTGAGTACATACTGTGGGCCAAGCATTGTTTTAAGAATTGAGACTACAGTGAGCAAAAGTCCCACCCCTCAGGAAGCTCACATTCTCAAGCAATCTGTGCAGATAAAACTGGTTGACTCTTTGATCAGAACTAAATAATGCTTGCCCTGAAAACTCCCCGTCAAGAGATAGGCTCACAACTCGCATCCTAAAATAAGACTTGGCATTACGTCCAGCTTGGAAATAGGCTCAAGGGATTAAAAACCTGTTTGATGCTAACTTGAAGCAGTCAGATGAGCAAAAAATAATACTTCCTTTAAATCGGCATGCTGCTAATTCCCAGCTCCTCTCCCACAAAGCCCGGCAGGGTATTTTACATCTCAGGACTTTTTGGACATTCCCATGTTTTGCCAGCACCTGTGGGAAGAGCTCTGAGGCTGCCAGTCATTATCTTTCATTGGCAGTAGCCGAGAGAACTGGGTTCCCAAGCATGTAGTCCATTCAAGTCAGGGAAAGGGACCTCTCTGCCATTCCTGTGGAGAGGAAATTTTGGGGAAGGTTAGAACCCTGCAGCTTTTTCCCTCTGAAGTCCTAACCTCCCACTGAGGACACTGGCAGGACAGTGGTCTCTGGGATTCATGGGATTCACAAGTCTCTTGTCCACCCCCAGTTGGAAAATTCTCCTCTCCTTCTTGCCTCCCTTCCTAACTCACCTAGCACTGGGCATTCAGTGAGCATTAATTTCCTTTTACAAAAGAAACCCCACTGCTTTTAGGCTCCCTCTGCTTCTTTGCTCTCAGAAGCTCTAAGCCTCATAATTATAAAGCCTAGGAACCTATTTGAAATGGTGATGAAGGGCGCCTGGGTGGCTTAGTCATTAAGTGTCTGCCTTTGGCTCAGGTCATGATCCTGGAGTCCAGGGATCAAGTCCCACTTGGGGCTGCCTGCTGAGCAGGAAGCCTGCTTCTCCCTCTCTCTCACTTCCCTGCTTGTGTTCCCTCTTTAGCTGTGTTTCTCTCTATCAAATAAATAAATAAAATCTTAAAAAATCGTGATGAAAAGAGGCCAGGGTGAGAGATAGGAAGAAAGAAAGAAATTAATATTCAGTCCATTGTCCTGCCACTCTGAAACCTCTTTATTTATTCTGTACTCATTTTGTAGAAAATTGTCCATTTGAAACAACCAACCAGACAGTGTGGACCAGATAAAAAATAAAGAGCAAATGCCATCATCCTTGGATTAGACAAAAGGGAGATTCTCCAAATTCTTTCTTTTTTTTAAAAAAAAGATTTTATTTATTTGACAGAGAGAAACACAGCAAGAGAGGGAACACAAGTAGGAGGACTGAGAGAGAGAAGGAAGCAGACTTCTGGCCAAGCAGGGAGCTTGATGTGTGGCTCGATCCTGGGTCTCCAGGATCATGACCTAAGCTGAAGGCAGTCGCTTAACCTACTGAGCCACCCAGGTGCCCCAGATTCTCCAAATTCTACCCACCTCTGTTCCCATACTGCATCCCAACCTCCAGACCCTCTCTCCGTCAAAAGAACTTTCACAGAGTCCACTCTAAATTGGACTGGGAAAATACCGAGGTCCCCTCATGTATGTGTGAAAACTCTCATGAGCCAGGCTTGCGGGTCAGCCCCTATGTGCTGCAGTGTACAGGACTGGCCCTGTCCTCACATACGGGGATGGCAGTTGGATCCTGACCTCCCACTTTTGTTTCAAGTGTACTTTATAAAGACTTTAGGACCATTGATTGGACAGAGCAGGTTCCCTTAAGGCCAGCTTTCTGCTGCTAGAATTTTTATGCTTGCCTTTAAGAATATTAATGTTTTACCATTTGAACAGGGAAGTGGGGGGGGAAGGTCTCTTTCTTCCTAATTACTTTGGGAATGACTGTAAATCTTCTAAATGTCTCTTTTGCATCTTACTGGCAGGGAAATTTTGCTTTACAACTGACCTAAAACTCCTATCTTAATAATACTGATAGCTTCTTATGTTTGCAATTAAAGGTGAGAAGGTTTTAAATAAGGCAATTCTCAAGTTGTTTTGATGTGTATCTATCCAGTCTGATTGTTCCAGAATCAGAAAGGAGACTCTAATGTGGGAACATAAGTAGTTGGCCACTCTAGTCTGCCTTGTGTTATATTTAGGAAACAGAGGCCACTAACATACGTTCATACTATTGGATAGGCCTTTCCCACCAATACCTTTGGGCAGACCTAGGGAGTGGGAAGGAAATGCAAAAAATGAGATGATGGTTCTGAGGCATTGGAAGAACCTGTAACTGAATGAAATGGTAGAGATTTGGCAAGTTCATGATGAGCTTCCTACCAAAAGAGGTGTTTAAGTAAAGGCATCCATTTCCTGTTGGATTACACGAGCATTTCTCAAACATTTACCCTTCTGGTTTCTCCTTCACTATTCTCTGGCTGTTATAACCTGTCTCAGAGGACAGGATGGGGAGGGCCTTCTTTTTTTCTAACTCCCTATGGCTTGCAACACGCAATCACATACACAGCAATCTTCCCAGAAATAACAGAGGATTCATTTTGCTTATGTTCCATGGCACAGGAAGCAGTTGGGTTGTAATAAAGCACCTCTGGACCCCAGAGTTGGAATAAAGGTGTTTGACCATAAGAGCAGAGGGCGTTATTCTTCTATTTGGAGAGGGCCCTCTACCATCACTAAGTACCGTCACTACCTCCCCAAGCAAATGAAAATCAAAGTAGCCCTATGATGACCAGCACATACCTTACAGAGATGACTTTTGTAAACTTTACATTAGGTTAAAATAATGACTAAGAGCATATAGTCTTGATTGGAAAGACTTGAGTTCAGATTCCTGATTCTGTAATTAACTAGCTGTGCAATTGTGAGCAAGTTACTTACCAATAAATTTTCTCACTTCGGAAATAGGGAACATAAAGACTATCTCATAGGACCATTGAGAAGATGGCGTGAGACGGTATGTGTATAACATTTAGTATATAACAGAGTTGACAAGTGTCGCTTTTTAAAATAAATCAGTGAAGATTTTCAATATTAACATTTAAGTGTATTTCTTTCTAGAATTTTCCCCTATGAAATTTGTTTGAGTTTTTCTTATGTGCACATATGAGTATATGTATGCACATCTATGAATATTTATATGTAGTTATATAAAAATGGCATAAAAATGTGTACTTGGTTGGCTCAGACTGACTGACATCCGACTCTTGATTTGGGCTGGGGTCATGATCTCAGGATTGTGGGCATGAGCTTGGCGTCTGGTTCCATACTCAGTGTGGAGTCTGCTTGAGATGCTCTCTCTCCCTATCCCTCTGCACCTCCCCTCACTCATGCTCAATATATAAGTAAATAAATAGCATATTTTTAAAAATGGCATGAAATACACATATATATTTTTATTGATTTCATTAATAATCGATTATGCACATTTACCTATGTTCTTAATATTCTTCTACAGGACCTACATCATGTTCTAGTCTATCATGTTGAGTTATTTTAACATGAAACTTTTAGATAGTTTTTAAGTTTTAATTTTTTTCTCATAACTGGCATGGTAATGAATAACTCCCTAACCAAATAATTTCACATCTGTAGAATTATGTTATGATTACATTCAAGAAGTAACATGGTAGTTTTCCATAACAAGAAGAAGAAATAAAGCGCTAGAAGCCCCGAGTATAGTAATGAGCACCTAGTAAACCATCAGTAAATGTTAAGGAGAGTGGATTTGTACACTCTAAGAGGGGAGGGAGATAGATATTATTTGAAATAGGCTTGCTTATTACTCCAGATATAATCGTCTATATAAGAATGTTTAGCAGTTCTTATTTGTTTTATAAACACATACCACACAAACTAGATCTATCAGTTTATAGATGTGTTTCTATGAAAAGGGTTAGTATGTGTTTCTGTGAAAAGTTCTGCTTCTCCAGCTAACCGAAAACATCAAGAATAATTGAAAACAAGGTAATTGACCTATCCTGTGTGGGACAGGGGTGGTAAAGGGAGAGCTGGGGGGATTTTGGCTTTTTCCTTTTCCCTTTTGTTGTGGTGTGTACGTGTTGCTAGCATTATATGAACACAGGCTCCAGCCTGATGTCTCTCACACTGGGTCTGAATGCCCAGTCTGGGGTCCTTTTAGCAGTGCTCTTTCCCCACAAAGACCAAAAATAGAAATATACAGATGGCCGGGCGCCTGGAGGGCTCCATTGGGCTCAGATCATGATCCTGGAAACCCGGATCGAGTCCCACATCAGGCTTCCTGCTTGGCGGGAAGCTTACTTTTCCCTCTCTCACTCCCCCTACTTGTGTTCCCTCTCTGGCTGTGTTTCTCTCTGTCAAATAAATAAAATCTTAAAAAAAAAAGAAGAAAGAGATCTACAGATGGCATGCTATCTCTGAAAGGATAATATTGACCTGAAAAATTGGTTCTCACACACAGGCTGAAGTGCTGCGATGGGGAGTGGGGAGTGCCCGTTGCCCACTTGGTCGTTCAGTGCCCCCAGGGTGGTATCTGTCCTGCGTGCATTGATGGACGGAGCACATGGCTCCGGTGAGAGACTTCAGGAGTCTGTGAAAATGTAACTTCATGAAATAGGCTGGGTGGGAACTGGCAAAGTGGAGACCATATGGTTCATAGAGTCACCAAGGGGAACAGCTGTTTGCCTCCGGCCAGTGGTGGCCATGGGAGAAGGTAAACTCCGATTTCCCAGGGCTTTCCATTTCACAAGAAGCTGAAAACCTGGAATTTTCATTTAAATCTTTTAGTTCTTTGTCTCTTTCTTTCTTTCTTTTTTTCTTTGTAATAGATTTTATTTATCTTTTTTATAGTTTTTATTTCAATTCCAGTTAACATATAGTATTATATTAGTTTCAGGTTCACAATATGATCAATAAAGTTACAGTATGGAAAAGAAAGAGACATTTAAAGCACTTTAAAGTTAGCTCTTTAGGATATTTTAACATTTAAATAATTACAGTAACATTTTCCTTCTCAAGAGTCACCCCAAAGCCCATACCTCAAGCGCATTTGTTCAAGAGCACACCAAAATAAGGTTGTGTGCAGTGCATAAAATTGCACACCAGAACCGTGTCTGTGTGGACAGAGACACATTGCAAAACAACTTTGCAACTCTTTCTCCATCCAGTGGTCAATGAGCTTTTAAGGAATTCTGTCTTTGTGTGTATGTTGGGTGTTTGTTTGTTTGTTTGTTTGTTTGTTTGTTTGTTTGTTTTACCTGACAGTAGTGCATTTGGGAAAATGTAGGAATAAACTGGTAAAAATTGTGTGTGTGCGTGCGTGTGTGTGCGTGTGTGTGTGTGTATGTGTGTGTGTGTATGAATGATTTGATTTATTAAGATGGGTGTCTAGCTTGCTAACTGCAGATCTTGAAACTTACCAGCCTCCACAGTTGCTGAAGCCAGTTCCTCAAAATGAGTGTGTGTTCATGCATCCAGGTCTATTTCCCTGGAGAACCCTGACTGATAAAGGTGCATGCCCACACTTATGTAGAGAAGAGGAAACATGGTGGAGGGACAGGGATAGTAGATAGACCTCTTTGACTATATCTTGTTTTGTAGATTTGACATTGGTGCCTTCTAAATAGTTCACAAAACCAGAACACGAAATGAAACATTAACACTGTCATGAAAAAATAAGAGTTAGGGAGGAGTGAAACAAATATACTGGACAACAGTTTGGCAGCATAACCATCCAGAATGGAATTAGTTCAAGTGGCTTTGAGATCCAGCCATGCCTGTACCTTCCTAGAAGGAGGTACTCTAAAGCTTTTTCAAGACAAATTTTAAATTGTTTTTCTTAAACATACTGTTAGAGCAGTAGTGGTGCTGTGTATTGTGGGTTAAATCAAATGAGTAATCATTTTGGTGTTAAGAACACAGATTTTTGGTGTGCAAGAAAGATAGTAACACTGTAAGATCCATGAAATTAAATGAAAATAATCATGTCCTCACTTTGAATTGAATTTTAATGGAATGGGACACCTGGGTAGCTTAATTGGTTAAGCATCTGACTCAGGTCATAATCTCAGGGTCCTGGGATGGAACCCCACATTGGGCTTTGCTTAGAGGGGAGTCCGCTTCTGCTTCTCACTCTCCCTCTGTGCTCTCTTACTGTCATTCTGTCTCTCAAGGAAATAAAATCTTTTTTTAAAAAAATCTAATGGGAATTCATGGTGTAAATACAGAACTTATTTTCTGGCTCTGTCCATAGAAACAAGGGTCAGTCCAATAACAATAAACACCCAAAGCTTTCAGTCTGTGGTCTCTAAACACCAGCTGCCACAAAAATGAACCAAGCATTCTTACTAGAAATGACTGGTTCCAAGCCTGGGATAGGACATATGTGCAATAACCCTGAATCATGTTGTCATACCAGAAGTGAAAGGGCCATCAAAGACTGCTGGATCGTATTAAAAGGATTTAGGGGCCAACTTGAGGAGGTTCCTACTGAGCAAGTGTAGGAAAATTAGAACTTAAATAGCAATAAAAATTGTACTGGAATGAAACTGTCTATAATGATACTTTAAAAAAAGAGAGCTAATTGATTTTCTTTGGAGGATACTAGGTAACCAATATTTTAAGAGTAAATAAATAAATAATAAAATAAATACATAAAGTGAAAAATCATGCACCTTTTCAGGTTTTTATAAATTATCATTTAGGGTGAACAGTTGATGAAATGTGATTTAGCTTAATAGACTATCCCAGCTAATAAATCTGAACTGAATTAAGAAATAATATTATTTTTTATGAAATGTGATTTAGCTTAATAGAGTATCCCAGCTAATAAATCTGAACTGAATTAAGAAATAATATTATTTTTTTCACCAATTTGAAATCCCTGGTGAAATAATAGATCCTCTAGGCAAAGATCACCAATGGCTGATGGCTGATGACATCACAGAAGAGGACATTGTATGCCTCTTGATAGAGTAGGTAGTAGGCAGAAAAATGCCATACACTTCAAAGATGTCAATGTCCTCATCTCAGAACCCCTGGAAATGTTACATTGCATGGCAAAGGAGAATTAATGTTATGGATAGTATTATGGTTACTAATCAGGTGACTTTAAAATGGAATGATTGTCCTGGATTATCAAGGTATGCCTGATGAAATTACCAGGGTCTTTAAAAGTGGAAGAGGGAGGTAGAAGACTCATCATCAGAGGGATTAGACATGAGGTAGATTCAACCAGTCGTTATGGACTTTGAAGATAATAGAGGCCACAAGCCCAGAATATGAGCAGGCTAAAGAAGCTAGACAAAGTCAAGAAGTAGGTTTGCCTTTTAAGCCTCCAGAAAGGAGTTCAGGAGCCCTGGTAAACCTTGATTTTTGCCCTTTGTGTCCTGGGTCAGACTTACACAGAATTGTGACATAATATATTTGTGTTATGTTAAGCTGTTGAGTTTGTTGTTATTTGTTATTGGTAGCAGTAGAATAGTAATATATTCCATTTCCTGGAATGTGTTCATCCTAGGAAACAGAGCTTAAATTTCATCAGGCTTCTTATCTAACTACCAACTTACAAGAAGTACAGGGGACAGAAGAACACAGTATATGAAATTACAGGAACGTTTAGCCACATGTAAATGCTGGACAGTGCTATTAGAAAAATGACATGTTTTGTTCATCAAATAAAGGATGTATATGTATGTGGATCGGTGAGAGAGAACCAAACTGAGGAGATTTTTAGGAGATGGTCTGCTATTTCATGTGTCAACCAACTGTAGTAAGGAACTTGATTCAAGGAAGCAAATCTAAGGAGAGAAAATAAAAATGAAATCTGAACTTTGATGCTATTATTTTATTATTTTAGATGATATTAGATGTATTGGGATATTAGATGATATTTTTTGTGGTGGAAGTGATGGTATTATGTTATATTTAACCAAATGAGGTGGATATACCAAATAACAATAGCCACAAATGGATCATTATTGAAGACAAACAATAGTATATAGATGTTTGCTGTTGATTCTTTCTATTTCTGTATATATTTTACTATTTCCGTAATGGAATATCTGTAACAATGTCAGCAATTAATTTGATCTTTTGAATATTTTGTGAACAGAACACAGTGTTTCCAAAAACTGGATTCAACCAACAGATGGGCACTTTGCAATTTTTGCACAAAGTTTTGGAAACTGGACCATGTACTTTAACCTGGAGAATTATGCTTTTATCTTTTTCCACTTACCTCCTTACTCCATTCTGTCTGCAATACCTAGCGAAAGGGTTCTCTTCATCTGTGCTGGTGAATGACAAGTGGGCATTACAGACTGCTTGGAATAGAATCTTCTCAGAATAAGTGTGTAAAGAGGGTAATATGCATAATTGCACTGAACAATACCTCCTAGTATTTTATTGGACCCCCTCTCATTCCATCTCTCAAAAAAAATGGCAGTAACTTTGTTTCATTTTTTGAAAGCCTGAGGTTTTTTTGAATACTGGCTAATTGCATTTTCTCTGTTATCTTTGTGCTTCTACTTCAGGATGGAATGGGGAATTTGAGAATCACAGACAAAGGTCTAAAACTAGAAGGAGACTCAGAATTCTTGCAACCTCTCTACGCCAAAGAAATCCAGTCCCGACCGGTAAGTACTGCTGTGAGAAAAAGGAATGGTGGTTTCTTTGGCTTCTGAATCTGAGGAAATTTATCATCAGCCTTCAGTTGAGTATAGAGCATCATGGGATGGAATGGTAATGTAGGTAGTAGGATTTGATCAAACCGGAAGTCTTGCACATAATCCCTGATATGGTACTGTATGCAACCATGATGACCTCTCTGAGCCTTTATTCCTGCCAAAGGGGGGTAATAACCTCTGTTAATGAACTGTTCTAGATTATGCTGCAAATACGCCAGGAAAGTAAATGTGGAAGTGCTTTAAGTACTATATACAATCCAATGTATTGCTATCTTTTTTAATTGTCAAGTGTTTTAAATGCTGCCTTTAGAAACAGAGAAAAAGAACTAGAATTTGCTTTTCATTAAGAATTTGGACAGTGTAGCCCAGGTTGGTTATATTCACTCAATATATCAACAACTATGCTCTAAAATGGTATTTAAATAATCACTCTAGTTTATGTGCCCTGTTCCATACACTCTGTTTTGCGTGCGTTATTGTTACCTAATTTAATCCACACAGTGGTCCACAGGGTTGGCAATTATGTTGCCTCCATTTTAAAGATTGAAGATTTGAGCCTTAGAGAAGTGCTATGTTCAGAGCCACATACTGACCAAGTATTAGAGCAAGAACTTCCGTGCAGGAAATCCAGTGCTGAAGCCTTTCTGTTAACCAGAGTCCACTACCTACCCTTTTGTTCTCATTTTTTTTTTTTTTTGTCATGAGAGAAGTGATTCCTAGATTATCTTGCTTTTATTAACCAATATTATCAAAATTAATTTTTGTTTTTGAGTGGGTTTTTTTTTCAGTTGTTTCTTTGACTTTCTTTGGTCTTCTTGTTGGTGGAGAGGTGAGATTTGCTGGTTCAAAAGGATTATTAGTGCATTTGCTCTTCTGGGATTCGTTCATGTCCACGTGCAAGCAAAGAGTAATGGGAGAGGTCCCTAAAGCATTATTTGCATAAATGTGCATTGATGAGCATAATTAATGAAATCCAGCAGCTTGATGCAGTGACTAATTTTATCTGAATGCTCTCTTAACTGCTGAATTCTGTTAAACTGGGTACAACTACTGAATTGCCAATACGTTTACTTCCTTGTGTGCCTAGTAAAAGGGAGGGAGCCATGATGTTAAATTATCAAAAAGAGCAAATCAGTTCAGCCATCCTATTAGTGATTATAAAATTTAACTGGAGGGGCGCTTGGGTGTCTCAGTCATTAAATGTCTGCCTTTGGCTCAGGTCATAATCCTGGAATCCCAGAATCGAGCCCCACATGGGGCTCCCTGCTCACCGGGAAGCCTTTTTCTCCCTCTCTCACTCCCCCTGCTTGTGTTCCCTCTCTAGCAGTGTTTCTCTCTGTCAAATAAATAAATAAAATCTTCAAAAAATTTGAACTGGAACTCATCACACACTGGGTTAGTGATGGTTAGTGACTGGTTAGTACCAAGAGTACTATAAATATAAACATCAGCTTGAAGAAATCATACCCTAGAAGGAATCATGGAATAAAGCTATAATAAGGAGAGTCAAGTGATGATTCCACGTTGAACAGAATGGAGACAGTTAATTTCAAGCATTTAAGAAATCACTGCTTTTTTAAAAGATTTTATTTATTTATTTATTTATTTATTTATTTATTTATTTATTTATTTATTTATTTATTTGACAGAGAGAAAGAGAGCAAGAAAGGGAACACAAGCAGGGGGAGTGGTAGAAGAGGAAGCAGGCTTCCCATCCAGCAGGAAGCCGAATGTGGGGCTCAATCCCAGGACCCTGGGATCATAACCTGAGATGAAGATAGACACTTTGCCGACTGGGCCGCCCCAACAAATAACTCTTTCTAAGCATTGCTGCAATTTATATTTCTCTCAACCTGGCAAGTTGGCTAGTTAAGTTATCTTTTGAGTTATTAGTTGTACTTTAGATTGATTTTATCTGTGTTAAACTTTTTTTGAGTATTGTTGACAGGATATTATAATGGTTTCATGTGTACAACATAGTGATTAAACAAGTCGATACATTACGCTATTCTCACCACAAGGGTAGCTACTATTTGTCACCACCCAATACTATTATAACATCATTGGCTATATTACTTATGCTATGCCTTTTACTCCTGTGATTTATTTATTTCAGAGTGAGAAGCCTGTACCACCCTCTCCCCTTCACTTAGCTTCTCAACTCTAGCTCACCTCTCCTCTGGCAAATACAGTTTGTTCTCTGTATTTATAGGTCCAAATTCAGCTTTTTGTTAGTTTGTTTATTCACTTGTTTTTTCACATTCCACAGGTGAGTGAAATCATATGGTGTTTATTTTTCTCATCTGGCTTAGCTCACTTAGCATAAAATCCTCTAAGCCCATCCATGTTGTCGCAAATGGCATGATCTCATTCTTTTTATGGCTGCATAATATTCCTGTATGTCTGTGTGTATGTGTGTGTGTGTCTGTGTGAGCACACGTGCACATGCTACATCTTCCTATTCTGTATCAAGTTTATTTAACTCACAAGTTTGGACTGGTAATTTCTTTCCACTGGTATTGCCCCCCGCTTTATTTGTAAAGGGCCAAATAGCAAATATTTTAGATTCTTTTTTCTTTTCGACAACTCCTTAAAAAAGTAAAAAATGTTATGTTGAGGGCCACCAAACAAATAGGCTGCAGGCTGTAGTTTGCCAAGCTTCTAACCTGTATTAGTGATTTCTATAAATACACGGATGATCTAGCTAAACTTTCTGCAGTAAAAGGGAGTAGATTTTAAAGTCATGGGTAGGATAGTTGATATGTTACATAAAATATCCTGAGAGAACTTTTATTTTGTGTAGAGTTAGAGTCCTTCAAAAAATTTTTAATAAATAAATAAATACTTTTTTTTATTTTAAAAAGGGAATAGAGAGGGACATCTGGGTGGCTCAGTTGGTTAAGCATCTGCCTTCATCTCAGGCCATGATCTCGGGGTCCTCGGATCAAATCCAACATTGTGCTCCCTGCTCGGGTGAGCAGTCTGCTTCTCCCTTTGCCTCTCCCCCCGCTCATGGGCTTCCACGCTCTCTCATTCTCTCTCTCAAATAAATTTTAATAAAGCTTATTTTAATCTTGAAAAATCAGCGAGTTAAACTCAGTGCTTTCACATCAGCATTTAAGGAAAATAAAAGTGTCAAAATTCACTATTTTTCCTGTTCTTAAGAAAGTATCTTTCTTACAAAAAATAAATAGTAAATAAAGCTCTTTCAGCTAAAATGTTTCTGACAATAAAATAAGTATCTTCTCACTGAAGGAAAAAAAAAAGACATAAATGCGGGGTGCCTGGGTGGCTCAGTTGGTTAAGCGACTGCCTTCGGCTCAGGTCATGATCCTGGAGACCCACAATCGAGCCCCACATCGGGCTCCCTGCTCAGAGGGCAGCCTGCTTCTTCCTCTCCCACTCCCCCTGCTTGTGTTCCCTCTCTGACAGTGTTTCTCTCTGTCAAATAAATAAAATCTTTAAAAAAAAAAAAAAGACATAAATGCATATACAACAAAATCCACCCTCAATCCCACGGGCTGTTGCTGAGAAAAAGTGTCGACATCTGTCCCTTAGTCCCCTTTCCTGCATCACATGCCACCTGCCGTCTCCAGCCAGCATCCTGTCCCACCTGCCCCATGGGGATAGCCTCGTCCCTCTCCACTACCATTCTCTTGTAGCCTTATAACCCAAATCGTTGCCAGAGTGGGTTTTGTGAAATGTCAAGTCTCTCCACCCTTTACCAAAAATTCTCTGTTAGCTTCCCATTGCACCTGGAATAAACTTACCGCCTCACCAAGGCTGATACAGTTCTCTCCTAGATGTTTTTCATGGAGGGCTCCTTGTGGTCATCTTGTTCTCAGTTTAAATGTTGCCATTCTAGAAAGACCTTCCTCATTAGCACAACAGCCATATATGAAACATCACCCTGTTTTGTTTTGCTTTTTTTCCCCTTGTAACTGTCATCATTTGACATTCTTGTTTGCTCAAGAATATAAATTGGCAGGGCAGGAGATTGTGCAGGTTTTCCCTAGTATATTCCTGAGCCCCGCTGCTGTATCTAGCGCGCATGATGTGCTCAGCAGCTACCTGTGAAATTGAAAACTAAATCATTAAAAATGAAGTATTACCTAAATCTGTCTTGCAGGGCCAAGCACGGTTAACAGGTCAGAGTACTTTTTGAGGCATTTCCCACGAGTATATTTTTTAAATAAAACCATACATTGCATACTCTTCTGTACCTTTTTTCCTCCAAATAATATATTAAGTAAATTTTCTGTATCTAAATAATATTTAACAGTCTAAGAGCTTTTGTGAGACATGATTGGCATAGAATAAGTTATACCTATTTAAATTGTGTATTACGATATGTTTTTGCATAGGTATTTACACATGAAACCATCACCACAATCGAGATAATGTACATACTACCCTGAAGAGTCTCTCCCATACCCTTTTTAGTCCCTCCACCCTGTCCCCAACCAACTTTCTGTCATATGCTTTCTGTCCTACATTACTTTATATTCCTTAGAAATTTACATAAATGAAATCATAAATTTGCATATCTGAATAATTTTAAGAATGTATTGTCTACATGGCGTTTTCACGATCTCTTAACCATTTATTCAATATACAACCTAAAGAAGAATTTTGCCTGCAATTGAGCTATCTTGGCTTTGCTGGGGAGAGATAGCAGAAGTGGCTCGGGGCAGAGACCGTGAATATTTCTCTTTTAGATGACATCAGACCCCTGAGAAGGGACTAGTATGCTAGGTATAACAGCCAAGGTATAATTGGTCTCTTTGGATTTTCACAAAAAGTGAATACAGATATGCTGGATCAAAAAGGCAGGACAAGATCAGAACCTGGTAACTTAGTCCATAGGGCTCCCCTTCCCTCAAAGTACAAGGGTAATTGCTAGCTGAACAGAATTGGGGTTCTGATAGCAAAGAAGGTAGGGAAGGATTATTGGGCAGGCAACCAATAGAATTTGCCATATTGATTGGTTCATAACCTCAGAAGGTGCTCCTGTGACCCTAACAGGTAGCAGCTTCTCTCCCTTCTGGCAGTTGCAACTTTATTGATGTTTTTCTGATGGACCTGACAATTGCTTATAGACCACCTCTGGGAGGCTCTTCTCAGAAGTATTTGTAGTATCATTTCCCTGTAGATCACAGCTGCCTTTATTTCTTTTTCCCATCAAAAGGAGATTAGTGCCCAGTTGAACAAGATCACTCAGGCCCTCTGAGCGAGGATAACTAACGGAGCAATACTTCATTCCACTTTTGCGTTTCATTGATCTGAGAGGAATTGGGATTGGTTAAGCAATCCGCACAGTGTTCAATGCTGTATCGGATTTCATTGTTGAAGGTTGCAATCCCATAAAGTCCCTACAAACTAATCAGTGTGATAGCAATCACTCTGGAAGATAAATTAATGAGAAAATGTTCATCACTACAAAAGCTTCCATTTGGGGATTGAACGGAAGTCCCAGGACCTGCTGACTTTAGCCACATGAATGCATAGCTTCTGTAAGTACCGTGTGGCTCAAAAAAATAGATTGAAAAGGACACGTACTAAATTAACTATTCTACCATGACATCCAAAGACCAGCCTGTCTCTCGAAATACTATTTAAAGGCATTTATCACAGAATGTTGTAAAGTTAGGGGATTTATTCCCAAAAGAACTCTAGTGTTTAAATCCCCATTTCAGTGTGATAGGCATCTTTTTAATTGCCAAATACAACTACAAAATGTTTGCAAGAGCTACTAGTAGACAGGTTGAATGAATGAAAACTGAGGAGACCTTTAACCACAGACTATCATTTTGGATAAAAATGGTGAATCCCTACTTTGGAGAGACTGCTTATCATCCTTTCCATGATGCTGCAACCAGGTGATACTTCTATGTGACTTAATGGGAAGTGACAGGGAAGGACAACTAGGATTTCTTGGGCAGCTCCTGTGGGAAGCTATTCTGGGTATGCTCTGCTGGGCCTACAGCAGTGGGAAAAGCAGCACAGTGAATTTATTTCTGTACTCACTTCACACTACACTTGGGCTGGGTCTAGGGGTCCTAGCCCATTGCTATATGGAATTTACAAGTTTAGGAGAGGAGGAATAGAAAAGGAAGTTGGAAGAGGGATTTAAAAAAATGAAGTTACTTTCAAAGAATTGAGTAGGAAATTATTGTACAAGACTTGAGGTTTATATGCCTTTTAAATTTCCTTATCCTCTAAAAACCCACATATTTTAAGATGTCCTCACTCACTGACACCTGTGTTATCATTATGGTATTATATCTAAGTGGGGTTTTTAAAACCTGCCTGTGCCAAGAGAGAGCATAGCACCATGGTCAAAGCCACATGCTGTACTGTTGAACTCGGGCGCAGCAAGCGATACCCCTGGACTGAGAAATGATCCTTGAGCAGCTTCTTAATTTGGCAAATCCTTGTTTCCTTGCCTGTAGCACTGACAGTAACACCTACATCACAGTGGTTCTCAGTAAAATCATGTTTGTAAAGTGCTTAATACGGAACCTGACATGAAGTGAGTGTTCCGGACACGGTAACCCCTGCCCTCGCCCACTTCTGACGGGGACCATGACGGTGACGATAAGAGTTTTCACCATCAGCATCATCATTGTGTTGCCCCCGTCGCACCTGATGTTTAACTTTGCTCTGGACCCGATGGTCTTTCCTCTTTTTCTCCAATGTCATCTTTATGACAGACTCAGTGCCCTCTCAGGGAACTCATTTCATATTAAATAGCTTTTAGCTTTAAATTTCTCTTTCACTGAATTATACTCTTTGGATGCTCAAGTCACTTTTTTCTCATTCTTCTGCTTAAAATGTTTTATTAGTGGCAGAGTCTTTATTTTTTTCTTTTCCAATCTTTCTGAAAAAAAATCGTTTTATACTACATGTCAAGTACGTTAAAAATGCTTATACACTTTGATTCAGTAATGACGTTTCCACAGTTTTTCAATCAAGAAAGAGCCAAACCAGGGCACCTGGGTGGCTTGGTTGTTAAGCATCTGCTTTCAGCTCAGGTCATGATCCTGGAGTCCCGGGATCAAGCTCTGCATCGGACTCCCTGCTCGGCAGGAAGCCTGCTTCTCCCTCTCTCACTCCCATTGCTTGTGTTCCCTCTCTGGCTGTGTTTCTGTCTGTCAAATAAATAAATAAAATCTTTAGGAAAGGGAAAAAAAGAGCCAAATGTAGTAAAATATTTCAAAAGGAAAACACACACACTTGCCAGTGCTGTACAAAAACCAGGCTAAGGATTGGTTCCTATGAAAGTCTGAATTCCACATATAAAATTGGGTTTGTGGGTATACAAGTTATGAAAGTTAAGAAACTCCTGTAATCTCCTTGAAAGTCTGAGCTGGTCATCCTCACTGTACATATTTACATTTGGATAGGTTATCTCTTGTTTTATGGAAGGATGAGTTTTTTAAATTCCATTTTTTTACATTAGTGTTATGTGAATTAAGATTTATTCCACCAGCCTGAATTACAAGATATATGTAGGCCAGAAGTTGAAAGCCCCTAGAAGTCAGTTAAACCAATCACCTCAATTAATGGTTTAATTAACGGATAGAACCCCAAAGGCTCAGAAAGGAGATAGGATATACCCAAGTTCTACGAAGTAAAAATCAGAATGAAAGTGCAGAATTGCAGTCTTCTTCCATACCAACACACTGGGTAGTAAATGATTTTCTCATGATACTGTTCGGTACAGTAAAGTTGAGTTATGTGTGCCCATTTCCTTCTCCTGAAGAATAACTTCCTGGAAGGTATGTTAAGTTCCTGAGGGAATCCAAAAGCACTCAAAATTCAAAAGGAAACTGGAAACAATAGTGGATAATGCAACAAGAGCAAGCTTAATTATGTTTCATCTAGTCACTGAGAGGATATTCTCTACTTCTGAAACGTACTGTGAGATAACTTCAGTGACCCACTTTATAAATTGACTTCTTGGTATGAAAACTTACGACACAAGTTGCAAACTAAATCCATCCCACAGATACAATTTACTTGCCTGACACAATATTTTTCTTTTAATATGATTTTTTCTAATATTTAAATGTCTGAAGATCTCACATTTTTAAAAAAATATCTGGATTCTTTGATCCTCATAAAAAATTAAAAAAGCAAGTTTATGGGGTGCCTGGGTGGCTCAATTGGTTAAGCGACTGCCTTCAGCTCAGGTCATGAAAATATTTTATTTATTTGACAGAGAAACACAGCCAGAGAGGGAACACAAGCAGTGGGACTGAGAGAGGGAGAAGCAGGCTTCTCACCAAGCAGGGAGCCCGATGTGGGACTCAATCCCGGGTCTCCAGGATCATGACCTGAGCCGAAGGCAGTCACTTAACCAACTGAGCCACCCAGGTGCCCCCAAATAAATAAAATCTTTAAAAAAAAACAAATTTAAAAAAAACCCAGAATATCTGGGGAGTGGTTTGACATTTCTAGGAACTGGAGCTGAGTAGAAGCTGCCCTCTTTAGATGGACATTTGTTCTCTGGTGGGCCATGGTCTCCACCAGGCTCTATTGTCTAATACTCAAACTTAAGCCATTAATATGATGGGTCCCTGCAACCCCTGATTTATGAAATTTAGAATTTGTGTGTCTTGTCTGCAGGCATTCAGAAATTAGGTTGGCCTCTTAAGATTCATAGTCACTCATGATTCACTATTCCTCACTTTGCATTTGGTTTCTCTTTTTCGTCCCAGTTTCTCCTAGTGGTCAGGCTCCTGTGAGTTTTGAAATTGTATACAAGCTTGGTGGCATGGGATAATAGCGTCAGAGCTTCCCAAGGATGAAGCTCTGGCCCATAGCAGCCATTCCCCTTCCTGAGTCTTCTAGAACATGCCTTGTTTTTATCTTACTTCTCTCATCACCACAAAGCATGACTGGGGAGGAGGCAGATAGAGAAAAGAAGGTTGAAAATTGAGATTCAGCATTTCGGCCTGAAACAAAAAAATAAAAATAAAAAGTAGTGTGAGATGGCAGACAAATGCAAACTTTGGCTAAAGAGGCTCCATTGGCGATTTAGTGCCTATCAGAGGAGCCACGTCTCTGGTTAGTTTAGAAACTGAATGAGGGCTGTGGTGGCTTCTTCTCAGTAGGCAAAACATCTTCAACTCCCAGCTGAACATATTGCACATAAAACAGTATGTTCTATGCCACTTGCATGGAACATGAACATCTTGCTGTCTTTAATTAAGAAGTTAACTGGACCATGAAGTATTGCCCGAGTAAATAAAAGTGATTTGTACTAAGTCGGAAGGGTGCATACGGCATCTTTGCATTTCTTGGTTCACACATAAATGATGGAGATTATAAAAAATGGAAGGGTCATCTCTAAGCCCATCTGCCCTGTGAAGCTGATCACCATTCCCGAAATGTATCTTTTTATGTACTGTAATTTATCATCGACAATAGTGTGAACCAGCTGCTTACTCATTTTTTTTTTTTTTAAGCAGACAAAAATCTTGAATAGATTGATTCTTCGCACTGTGGTTGGCTGTTTGTTGATCCTGGGAAACAGAGAGTGGTTCGCAGGATTTTTGGTTGCTGCAGAATTAACATGGGCTGATAGGGTTTTTGTTCTTCCTTTAATTTGGAAGAAATTGACTGTGTGTACTTTTCTTAAGGGAGGGTCATGCTGGAAATATAAGAGTCACTGATCTCACTTAGAACATAAGAGCCAGTTTTGGTAGAAGTCATTCCAAATTTCACATGAGGCTGAGGAGTGATGTCTCTTGTCTGATTTGAGGGCCATTGGTCAGGGAGGCGGCCCCATTTTTCCTTCTTGCCTTTTGTGGTCTCCTCAGGTCCACTATTCAGATTTCATTTGTTCGAAGGCTCAGAAATGTGTATTCATGCCAGGCCCCTACTGCAAATATTCCACACACGTACATACTAACACAAGGATTTCAGGTAGATTATAAGAACTATTTATAGTCATATAATAACCACATATATGGTGGGTTAAGATCAGGAAAAATATAAATATAAAAAAATGCAGAAGTGGGAACAGTGTAATAGAGCACAGGAGACAGGTTAGAATGTCGGTGTAGTTGGTCTTGCTAAGCCTGAAGTTTGATTATGAGGTAGAGAAGCACCACCCAGTGGGTACAATCTTCCATGTGTACCCTCCAGAGATGATGCAATAGCCAGGGTGGAGAGGAGGGTAAGGCTGTTGGTTCAGTGTTCTAGAAAGTACACTAGAGTGAAGGAACCTGAAATTTCTTCTTACAGTGCTGCTAATCTGCAGTGAACCCTTGGCGAGTCATTCCTCTTCTCCTTTAAGTTCTTTCTCTGAACTAAAATGGTGAGACATGATCACTGGTTTTCTACAGTTTTGGGGTTTTGTTTTGGTTTGGTTTGGTTTTTTTGTTTGTTTGTTTGTTTTTTTAACCATGGGATTTTTTTTAAGCCAAATTTATCTGTGACCCCAAATCCAGACAAGATGGAAGCTCAGCTGCTATGTCTGGGCCAGAGCTGGAGTGCTGCCGCCTGTTGCCCCGGAACTGCCCAGGCTTCCTGTCACCAGCCACATGATGCCTGGGCTGCAGGGGGTTTCCACACACCACAGTCTGAGAACTGCCAGACTGGATGAAAACCTAGCTCTGCTTCATCTAGGACCCTGCTCAGATGGCACTCTCTCATGGGCGCCTGCCTTGACCACTCCATCAGAAATAAATCACTTACCTAATAGCTTTATTTCCCTTCATTGTATTACCATATGAATTACACAGGTTTAGTTATTTCCATCTATTATATGCATTCTATTCTATAATTTACCCAATTGCTTCCCCTATTACTATATAATCTCCATGATGCCAGAGACATAGAAATGTAGTTAGTTACCAAGTGGTGTATAAGAGCAGGCTCTGAGGGATGCCTCAGCGGCTCAGTTGGTTAAGCATCTGCCTTCGGCTCCCCTCATGATCCAGGGGTCCTGGGATCAAGCCCTGTATTGTGCTCACTTCCCCCCTTCCCTCTGCCTGTTGCTCCCCCTGCTTGTGCGCTGTCTCTCTCTTTGTCAAATGAATAAAATCTTAAAGAAGAAAAAAGAAAAAGAAAGAAAAGAAAAAAGAGCAAGCTCTGAAACACTAACTTCCTGGAATAATATCCTGACCCTTAAGCAAATTTCTTGACCTTTTCTGTGCCTCACTTCCTCATTTGTAAAATGGGCATCGTAATAGCACTACTTCATAATATTATTACAGGATAAGAAGAGTTTATTTTACATAATTATGTTTTAATGCTTGTAGAACGGTGCTATCAATGTACAGCACTATATAAAATTTCAACATAATTATTATTTGTTTTGTTTACCACTGTGCCCATTTCTAGACTAGTGCTTGTCACTGGTAAAGCAGATTGTGTGTGAGTGTGTATAAATAAATGAATGAATGTTCTCTTAGGATACTTCTGGTTCAAAGATTTTATAAAAGCTTCTCATCTCGGGTAGAGAGACAAAGACAAGTTCTCTTTTGTAGGGCCTTCTAGATCGATTATCTGTACCAATCACACACCACAAATCCTATTATGTCGAAGAGGACATGAACCACTATGTGGCATGAGGCTTTGGGAAAGCGGGACAGAGTAAGTGGAAGAAATAAAAGTAGTATGAAAGGTAGTAAAAGCCCATCTTTCTCTACTTTGCAGTTTGGCTCAGCTATAAGTTTTGATTCATGCCATCCATGGGCTAATGAAAGCTCCCAGGAGTGGAGTTGTGTATTACAGATGGGGAAGTGTAAGAGAATAAAATGAGCACTCCCGGCCCCTCACATCCTTGAGCTTCTCTTCATCATCACTGTGGCATATCAGTGTTGTCTGACTCCCGCTTTCAAGAACATCCCAGCTGCTTATAATGACTTTGGTGCAAGACTGCTCCTCGCTTAGCTACTAAAGAACATTGAAGAGGCAGAAGTGCACACCGGGGTCTTCTGTGCTGTGCTTTATGTTCCTTTAATGGTAGGAAGAGTCCTACTTCAGTGAGGGGACAACTCACAGCCAGTGATGCCTGCTGAGTATTTGGGGAGTATGATGGAGAGAAAAGCCAACTTCCAGGAAGAAGGATGTTTTAATATATTCTTAAAAGTTATGTTGTTCTTCACCCCTAAACGGCTGGCAAAAATACCACTTTAAAAAAATTGCTTCAATCAAAACATGCTCCTCTCTTAGCAACTTTTATCATCCCCAGGAGTTTATAATTGCTGTGAGTATATTGCAGTGTTAGTCTTAATTTTTAAGAACTTGTTCATTTGTCAAAAACAGTGATAATTTTTTCAAGAGATATAATTTCAGGGCTGAAGGGAACACCTTCTTTGCCATATGAAATTATAATCAAATACTTAACTCTTACCTTGCTTTTCAGATCTCATCAGTAACTGAGCATAACCTTTTGATGCAGTGCTCTGTAAATTATCACCAAATGGCAATTGCCTAAATTAGGAGTGTGGGACCTTCTATTTCTATGAATGATTCTGTTCTTATCAGCAGTGATTCTGCCTCTAGACAAATACCAAATGGTCCGTGAACTAAATGAGGCTTTTAAGACTAATAAATATTTGCTGATGTACTTCCTGCATTTTGGAGAGAGAGGAAGAGGAAGAGGTCAACTGATAAAACCCACCGCTTTATCATTGAAAGAAAGAGACCCACAGACTACTCTGTTTTTCCCATTGCTAGGTGCGTAAAGGTAGATTACTGTACCTAGTAAGCCATAGCCTTCATTCTGGAATATCAAGAGTTGGGGAAACAAAAAAAGTGGCATCTTTCTCTACAGTAATAGAGAAGTACAGATGGTCTGATAATTGCAGTTTTCCAATTTCAAACTGTGTTGATTGGTTTTAGCGCTCAGTTAAGGCTCAGGCAGTTATGTTAAAGAAATAGGAGAGAAATGTTAGGGGAAGATGAATTATCTGTAAGTAACACCCCATTAACAGATGAGAAATGCATGCGTGCACACTCATATCATTGGACAGATGTAGAGTTTCCATGTTTGTTTCTCACTTCAGCTGTTAAGAAACCAGAGTTTTTCATTTCTTAGCCTTCTTGATAACTCTTGGCTGGTCTGATCATGAGAGCTTCCTGAAAGGTGAAAGGTGGAATTCAGCCCCCATGCTGTTGACTGCTGTCCAAGACTTTACTCAATCACCAGATGTGTCTTTCACATGTCTTAGTCTCACTCTGCTTAGGGAGATACTGGAAGAAGTGTCACGAAAAGAAAACCAAATTTGATGATATTGCAACAGAGTTAATATAAAAAGATGGCCAGAGGCAGCCCAGTTGTGGTTTGTGTAAGACAATTCCCTACTCTCCGTGGGTGAAGGTAGTGGAAACTTTCAGGGTTCCTACCACCCCCACTGGCCACGGTGCTCATGGTCATATGGGATCCAGCAGTGTTGATATCTCTGGAAGGGTTACATGGTTTGATTTTTATATGGCAAAAAGTGCATCTATTTAAAAATTACCCTTGAAATGGCCTTTTACCACCAGAAAGCACAGTTTCCATGGCTTTGTGTGTCCAGCCTTGTACAGTAAGTGTAAGGCCAGGAAAACACTGAGATTAGGCTAGTTGGAACAGTAAAAGACTCTGCAGATGCCTGGACTCCTGTGCCCAGGTACTAGCAAAATGCTACCATGAGATGGGGAGTGGTTAGAAAAGTAAAGCATTGCCGAGGGCCCACGGGGTTTTGTAAGATGATCACTTTAATACATATTAAAAGATCAGCTGTTCCAGAGATTAAGTGAACTCATAGGTAAAAAAATCACCTAGCAGAGATCCCTTCCCATCGTAATTGCAGGTAAATGTGTGTTGAATTTGAATATAAATAATATGTGATTAGGCCGTCATGGTGTAAAAGCTGATGGCTGCAGTTCTAAGGTAAAATTTTCTCATTTATTCCTTACAGTAATGCCTTAGAAGGAACCTATCATTCCGCTATTCTCTTTAGAGATTAGCAAATACAAGGTCAAGGGAGAACACACCCTTAACGCTCCAACCCATGCTGTCATGATGAGCCATAGTCTCAATCGGGATGCCTATTACCTCAAGATAGCAAGCAGTGCGTAAATGTTTGTCTGTGTTGTTTACCTGACCTTTCCCTGCAGGACTTAAAAACATGCAGGATCTTGCCAGTTTCATGAAAAGGAGAGCATCTTATTTTCCTTTTGCTGTCAGTTGCTGTCTCTCTGACCATTCCTTAAACCCCTTCACGTGGCCTCTGTTCTATAGATCTGCATCATACAATTACAGCTTCCTCTGGACGCCATTGTTCTTTTCCCATTCAAACCCCAAGTCTCCCTCTATACCATTACTTTTCTCTGGCCATGCCTTCTGTTAGAACGATATTACTGTGTCTATTTAGAAATAACTGAAGATTGATGGGCTGATTAGGTCTGACTCTAGGAAAATGCTCACAACAGTCCAAATATCTTAAATTCTATAGCTGTGATTTGGTCTAGAACCTTAGACTACAAGTTACTGGTTTCTCATTCTGAAACCATCAAAATGAAACAAATAAAATTTATAAAGATCTATAGAAATTCCAAATTTCCAAAGATCTGACCTTTCTTAACTCTGGCTTCTTATCTGAAACTACAGAACACAGAAAATATGAGTGATTGTTTTATAGGTTCTTCCAGTTCTTCACATAGCCTGTAGCATCCTAGATTCATAGGAAAGAAGTTGATTTATTATATATAATGGATGTCTTAGGGCATTAGAACTTAATTACCTCTGGGAACCCCTTTGGAGAAAGGGTTCTGTCATCTTCATTCTGAATTCAACTTCTCTTAAAAGTTCTTCAAATATAGTAAATACAAGATCCCACTACCATTCTTATTCCTTCAGCTGTCTCTTCATTTCATATCAGCCCAAACTAACATATGTGCAATAGTACCCCTACAGTGCCATAAGTGTTTTGGGACAAAATCTTCTTCTTGTAAGATGATCACTTTTCTTTCATCTCCTTCAGGTATTATGGTGGGTGTGCATGTCAGTCTGTGTAACAATTTTAATTTATATATTTTCTTGGTCCAGTAGTCATTAATGACAGCCTAGAGAATAAATGAAAATCTTCCTCATCATTTGTATATTTTGTAATTAAATTCAGACCCTATATTTGGATACCATCTACACATTCATCATTCTGTTTTTTGGTTTTGGGGGGGGTTATTTTTGTTTTTGTTTTTTTTTACAGTGAAAGTTCACATGATGAACTTGTCTGGTCCTACCCTCCTCCATCCAGCCATCCATACTACACAAGCGGTATATACACATGGAACTCTGACTTCCCTATGTGTTCACAGCCTTGGTGTAACTACCCTTTCCTGTGTTCAGTCTTACTCTGGCCCATCCTCTACTCCATCCCTGAACCTGCTCTTGGCCTTCTTCACTTCTAAATCATTCTTCTGGTTGTGGCCTTTCCCTAAGCTGATTTGTTACACTCAGTTCTGCTTCTCCAACATTAATGTGTACATTCTCCCTTGACTGTGGTGGGGTAGGTTCTCCCTGTTTGATTCTGTAGCCTTTAACCATCCTGGATTATCATCCTTCCTGGTCTCCTCTAGTACCTATGTGGAAATACTCTGGATATCTCCATCCCATTGAAAGACTTGAAACAGGGTGATTGTGAAGGCAGTATAGCATAGTAGCAAACTGCACATAATTTAGAGTCAGACTAAAACTGGGTTTGAAATTATTGGGACACCTGGATGGCTCAGTCATTAAGCATCTGCCTTTGGCTCAGGTCATGATTCCAGGATCCTGGGATCGAACCCCACATTGGGCTCCCTGATCAGCAGGAGCTTCCTTCTCCCTCTCCCACTCCCGCTGCTTGTTCCCTCTCTTGTTATGTCCATCTCTGTCAAATAAATAAATAATCTTAAAACAAACAAACAAAACAGTAAAACTGGGTTTGAAGCCTGGTGCTGATACTCACTCTTTGTAACTTGGGCCATACTACTTGATGTCTCAAACTTCACTTTCTCTCTCCATAATATGGAGTAACTATAGTATCGTACAGTTGTCTTGAAAATTAAATGAGAAGACAGACAGGGTGCCTAGAGTAGTGCCTGGCACTTAGCCCCTGTCACTAAGCACTATTATAATTAAAGCTTTATGGTAGAAGAAAACCCGGAGACAGGTCTTGAAGGATTGGTAGTTTGGGCACCACTGTGTCACTGAAAATATAAATAAGGTTCCTTTTATTCATCTCCACTTATTAATTCCGCTTATATTGGTCAGATGACTGGTTTTGAATCCCACCAAAATTGCACCCTCTGAGCTGAATTAAAAGGAAAAGGAAATCTCTCTTTCCCAAAAGCCAAAGCCATTTCCTAAGAGGTGTCTCTCCAACCCATACATGCGAATGCTGCTGGTTTCATCAGAGGTGGTTCAGAATATTACACACCAGGGTTAGCCTCAAAGAATGATACTGGGGCTGTTGCCTCCTGGTTCACAGGGTGTACCCACAAGGAAAAATAGAAACAAAAGCAAAGGTAGGTAGCCCCACTTGGCACAGTTGATTGACTTTAATAGGTCCTGATTATGCTGCTCATATTCCATGAAATTAAAAAGCTTACAAATGTTATGAGCCATTACCCTTCCATTTAAGGGAGCTTATGACATGTTAGCAACGTTTAATGAAATTCTTTCAAAATGCCATTGGCAGACTCACTAAGAGTCCATGTTGAAGTTCAACTTGAAGAATTGTTTGGGGAAGTTTGTTCTCTCCCTACCTGTCTTTGTAGTTTATGGAACCCACCTCGATCCCAAGAGAAGTTTGTCATCAGTCAGAGGGTGTTTTGTGAGTATATGGAAGGATTTCTGCTTTGGCCATGAGAGTGTTTTCCAGTTTAAGAGGAGATTACAAAGAATGCCTTGTTTGTGTTTGTGCTTACAGTGGGAGCTCAGAAGAGGCTGCATTTTTGCACATTGACAAATTTCAAAGCTTAAGTCCATTCTATTCAATTTGTTGAAGATCTGAAATATTTTAGCAAGTATTCCAAAATGTTTTTGCCTGCCACTGTCTTTAGTGAGCTCTTACAATATAATTTAGAGATAAGACTTTGTGCATGAAGACAATTAAAGCATAGGAAATGAGATGTTTAAATCCCAGATTATATGGTAATGATTATTTATACAATAAAAGTTCAAAAATAAAAATATTACAATCAAGTGGGAATTTTTATAGAGTATAAGGAAGATGAGTAGTGAGACACAAGTTATTTAGGAAGAATTAATTATTTCTGCTAAATCTTGCATTTTAACTTTGATGATGGTTCTATTTCATAGCAATATCTGTTATTTTGTCTGTTTGATTCTGAAGGATTACTAGCCGTGTGCTTCCTGTATATTTCCCTTAAATCCTCTTGGCAGTCTTTAAAGGTAGATCATTTGATCTTCATTTTATAGGTGAGAGCTAGAGTGCAAAATAATTAGGTAATTCTCTGCAGCTGGCATGTGGAGCAGTCAGAATTCAAATCTAGATATAAACAGCCCCAAAACCTGTTTTCTATCCCAATGTCAGTCTACTTTGGAGAACAGATTGTATCAAGGCGATGCCCATCCTGTCCCACTGCATTGTGAGCTACCTGCAGGCAGGAGTCCTCTCGTAGGATTTATTCACTATGGTATTCATTTGTCTACCAGAGCACTTGACACTCAACACGTATTTGTTGAACATATATGTAACTGATTTGTTAAATGAGCATAACTGGCCATTAAAATGCAATTTTATTTTTGTCTGCACTATTCCTTCAAAACGTTAAGTTAAGAGTACTCTTCTCCTCTATTCCTCTTATGAAAATTTGGGCAATTCCTACTGGATTTTTGCCCATTTAAAAATTATATGTGTCAGCATGGTATTTTAAGGGATAAAAACAGGCTCAGTTTGGAAATTTTAATCATCTCATCTAAAATATTTGCCAATGCTTTAAACCTCTTTTGGAATTAAATATTTGGGGATTCCTTCCCTCCCCCCCCCCCCCGCCTCATTAGTCCTTGTCAGTGGCTTCCTACTTTCAGGAGGAGGAGCAGGGCTCTTTTCAGCTGTGTCTTCTCTCATCTTCTGATTTGTGAGCTGCTGGCTCTAGTTTCAGAGGCTACTTAGGGTTGTGGTGGTGGTAGAGGGTGGGACAGTTGTTACTTGTCCTGGTGAATGTGTGCTCTCTGGGACTAGGAGATGGTTCAGCTGACTTCTTCTGTCATGAGGCATTTTCTGGATTCTTTTAAGCTTCTCAATCCTCGAAGCACAATGCATCTGTTACAACTCCTATGAACAAAAACAGGCAAAGCATTCCATTCCTGGACAGGGTGCTTCATGCCCCTCCCCTTCCATGCCACACAGAAACCTCTTGTCTCTCAGGAAGTACTCTTGGACAGGACTTCTCCTACCATCAGGACAGCTCCTTCTATCCCACAGGGCCCAGGTCTTATTTCTGAAAAATAATCCACACCCTTCCCCTGAAAGATTCTGAGAGCAGCTCTCTTCCACCTCCAATATCCTCTACCTTCCCCTAGTGATGGGAAACACAAAGCAAAGCAAGATGTAGATCAGACTCATTCAAGCCTCTTATCCTTGAGGTTGGAAAGTAGCAGCCCCCTCCAAAATATCTATCTGCAAACACCCTCTTCTCCAGTGTCCTGACCTTTGCATCTTCTTGAAACCAGTGAGGGTGTTCATGGATATTTCTTCCATTGATTCTGCTTACTTTGATCTGTTTTCTTACTTTAGTATCTCACGTCAATTATATCTTGATGCCTGGTTGAAACCTTATTATTATTTTTGTTACTGAAGCGTAAGTGACATACAACAGTAGTTTCAGATGTACACCATATTGATTTGACATTTGTGTACATTGCAAAATAATCACCACAGTAAGTTTGGGTATCACTTGTCACCATACAAAGTCACAATTTTTCTCTTGTGATGAGAACTTCTAAGATTTACTCTTAGCAACTTGCAAATATACAATATTATTGACTATGGTAACCATGCACTTTGTTACACCCCTTGACTTATTCATAACCTAAAGTTTGTATCTCTTAATCATCTTAGCTTATCCCCCAACCACCCTCATTTCTGATAACCACCAATGTATCTCTGTATCTATGATTTTTGTTTTGGTTATTTGATTTGTTTTCTAAATTCCACGTATCAGTGAATCCTATGCTATTTGTCTTTCTCTGACCTATTTTACTTAGCATAATGGCCTCAAGGTTCATGCATGTTGTTATAAATGGCAAGACTTTGTTCTTCTTTATGGCTGAACAGTTTTCCACTATAAATATATACTTTATCCTCATCTGTTCATCCATCAGTGGACACTTAGGTTACTGCCCTATCTTGGCTAGCATAAATGATGCTGCAGTGAACATAGGGGTGCATATATCTTTTTGAATTAGTGTCTTAATTTTTTTTTTTACAAATACCCAAAAGTGAAAGTGGTAAATCATGTGATATTTATTTTCCTTTTTTAATTTTAATTTTTATTTAAATTCAGTTAATTAACATATAGTGTATTATGAGTTTCAGAGGTAGAGTTCAGTGATTCATTAGTTGTATAGAACACCCAGAGCTCATTACATCGCGTGCCCTCCTTAATGCCTGTTACCCAGTTACCCCATCTCCCCGCCCACCTCCCCTCCAGCAACCCTCAGTTTCTTTCCAATGGTTAAGAGTCTCATGGGGCACCTGGGTGGCTCAGTTGGTTAAGCGACTGCCTTCAGCTCAGGTCATGATCCTGGAGACCTGGGATCGAGCCCCACATCAGGCTTTCTGCTCCGCGGGAAGCCTGCTTCTCCCCCTCTCAGTCCCTCTGCTTGTGTTCCCTCTCTAGCTGTGTTTCTCTCTGTCAAATAAATAAATAAAGTCTTTAAAAAAAAAAAAAAGAGTCTCTTGAGGTACCTGGGTGACTCAGTCAGTTAAGCCTCTGCCTTTGGCTCGGGTCATGATCCCAGGATTGGGATACTTGCTCAGCAAGGAGCCTGCTTCTCCCTCTCCCTCTGCCACTCTCTAGCATGTGCACTCTCACTCGTGATCTCTCTCTCTCAATAATTAATAAGCAAACAAACAAAATCTTTATAAAACAGAGACTGTCTTTATTTTGGTTTGTCTCCCTCTCTGATTTCATCTTATTTTATTTTTCCATCCCTTCCCCTATGATCCTCGTTTTGTTTCTTAAATTCCACAGATGAGTGAAATCAGATCATATGATATTTCTACTTTTAATTTCTTGAAGAACCTCCATAGTGGCTATACCAGTTTACATTCCCAACGGCAGTACACATGGGTTCCCTTTTCTCCATATCCTTACTAACACTTGTTATTTATTTATTTTTAAGTATTGTATTTATTTGACAGAGAGAGAGATCACAAGTAGGCAGAGAGGCAGGCAGAGAGAGAGAAGGAAGCAGGCTCCCCACTGAGCAGAGAGCCCGATGCGGGTCTCAATCCCAGGACCCTGAAATCATGACCTGAGCCTAAGGCAGAGGCTTTAACCCACTGAGCCACCCAGTGCCCACCACTTGTTATTTCTTTATTGAAAATAGCCATTCTGACAGGTATGAGGTGATATATCATTGTGGTTTTGATTTGCATTTCCTGAATGATTAGTGATATTCAGCACATTTTCATCTATCTGTTTGGCCATCTGTGTGTCTTCTTTGGAAAAAGATTCATTCACATCAGCTGGCCATTTTTAATCTGATTATTTTTTGTTGTTGAGTTGTATGAGATTTTCATATATTTTGGATATTAACTCTTTATCAGAAACATATTTTGAAAATATCCTCTCCTGTTCAGTACATTGTGTTTTCATTTTGTTGATAGTTTCCTTTTCTCTGATGTAGTTCCACTTGCTTATTTTTGCTTCGGTCACCCTTGCCTTTGCAGTCAGATCCAAAAAATCCTCACTAAGGCAAACATCAGGGAGCTTCACTGCTTATATGTTCTTCTGGGTTTCAGGTCTTACATCAAAGTCTTTGAGTTCATGTTGTGTATGGTATAAGATAGTGGTCCAATTTCATACTTTTGCATATAGATGTCTAGTTTACTCAATACCATTTATTGGAGGCACTGTCCTTCCAAGCTTATATTCTTGGTTCCTTGTTCCTAATAAATTAATTCGCCGTATATGCATAGGCTTATTTCTGGGCTCACTGTTCTGTTTCATTGATATATATATTTATGCCAATCCCATACTTGTTTGATGACTACAGCTTTGTAGTATAGTTTGAAATCACGGAGTGTGATGTCTCCAGATTTGTTCATCTCTTTTCACATTGCTTTGGCTATTCAGGACCTTTTTGACTGTAGACAGATTTTAGGATTGTTTGTTTAATTTTGTGAAAAAAGCCATTAGACTTTGGATAGGGATTGTCTTGAATCTATAGATTGCTTTGGGTTAATATAATCATTTTAATAATTTTGATTCTTTAATAAGCACAGAATATTTTTCCATCTATCTGTGTCTTCAGTTACTTTCATTAATGTCTTATAGTTGTCAATATACAGGTCTTCCATCCCCTTGGTTAAATTTATTCCTTGGAATTTTATTTCCTTTCTTGTAATAGTAAATAGAATTGGTTTCTTAATTTCTCTAATCGTTCCTTGTATACGAAGACACACAAAGTTTTTATATTGTATTTTAGCCTAAAGTTTTACCACATTTGTTTGGTAGTTCTAAAAGTTTTTCAGTGGTTTCTTTATAGTTTAATATATCAAATCATGCCATCCTCAAATAATGACATTTTTACTTCTTTCCAAATTTGGATGCCCTTTAGGTCTTTTTCCTGTCTAATCGATATATATGGCTGCGACTTCCTTTTTTTTTAATTTTCTTTCTTTCTTTCTTTCTTTCTTTCTTTCTTTCTTTCTTTCTTTATTTATTTATTTATTTTTTCAGTGTTCCAAGATTCATTGTTTATGCTCCACACCCAGTGCTCCATGTAATATGGGCCCTCAATATCCACCACCAGCTCACCTATCCTTCCACCCCTTCCCCTCCAAGACCCTCAGTTTGTTTCTGAGTCCAAAGTCTCTCATGTTTCATCTCCCTCCCCGATTTATCCCACTTCCCAATACCTTTCCTCCTCCTACTGTCCTCTATATTACTCCTTATGCTGCACAAGTAAGTGAAACCATATGATACTTGACTTTCCCTGCTTGGCTTATTTCACTCAGTATAATCTCTTCCAGTCCAGTCCATGTTGCTACAAAAGTTGGGTATTCATCCTTTCTAATGGAGGCATAATACTCCATTGTATATATGTACTATATCTTCTTTATCCATTCATCTGTTGAAGGACACCTTGGTTCTTTCCAGAGTTCAGCAACTGTGGCCGTTGCTGCTATGAACATTGGGGTATATATGGCCCTTCTTTTCACTACATCTGTATCTTTGGGGTAAATACTCAGTAGTGCAATTGCAGGGTCATATGGTAGCTCTATTTTTAATTTTTTAAGGCGTCTCCACACTGTTTTTTAAAGCAGCTGCACCAACTTGCATGCCCACCAACAGTGTAAGAGCGTTTCCCTTTCTCCGTAGCCTCTCCAACACTTGTTGTTTCCTGTCTTGTTAATTTTGGCCATTCTGACTGGTGTAAGGTGGTATCTCAATGTGGTTTTCATTTGAATTTCCCTGATAGCTAGTGATGATGAACATTTTTTCATGTTTCAGCCATTTGTATGTCTTCTTTGGAGAAGTGCCTCTTCATGTCTCTTGCCCATTTTTTGATGTGATCATCTTCTTTTTAGGTGTTGAGTTTGAGGAGTTCTTTATAGATCTTGGATACCAGCCCTTTGTCTGGAGTGTCATTTGCAAATGTCCTCTCCCATTCCGTGAGTTGCCTCTTTGTTTTGTTGACTGTTTCCTTTGCTGTACAGAAGCTTTTTATTTTGATGAAGCCCCAAAAGTTCATTTTTGCTTTTGTTTCCTTTGCCTTTGGAAACGTGTCTTGAAAGAAGTTGCTGTGGCTGATGTCAAAGAGGCCTATGTTCTCCTCCAGGATTTTGATAGATTCCTGCCTCACGTTGAGGTCTTTCATGCAGTTTGAGTTTATCTTGGTGTGGGGGGTAAGAGAATGGTCTAGTTTCATCTTCTATTTTCCCAGCATAGCTCGGAATTTTCCCAGCACCATTTATTGAAGAGACTGTCTTTTTCCCACTGGATATTTTTTCCTGCTTTGTCGAAGATGATTTGACCATAGATTTGTGGATTCATATCTGGACTCTCTACTCTGTTCCATTGGTCTATGTGTCTGTTTTTGTGCCAGTACCATGCTGTCTTGGTGATCACAGCTTTGTAATAAAGCTTGAGATCAGGTAACGTGATGCCCCCAGCTTTGTTTTTCTTCTTCAACAATTCCTTAGCAATTTGGGGTCTTTTTTGGTTCCATATAAATTTTAGGATTGTTTGTTCCACCACTTTGAAGAATGTTGGTGGAATTTTGATCGAGATGGCATTGAAAGTATAGATTGCTCTGGGCAGTATAGACATTTTAACAATGTTCATTCTTCTGATCCATGAGCATGGAATGCTCTTCTATCTTTTCATGTTGTCTTCAATTTCTTTCAGGAGTGTTCTGTAGTTCCTTGAGTACAGATCCTTAACTTCTTTGGTTAGGTTTATTCCTCGGTATCTTATGGTTTTGGGGGCTATAGTAAACAGAATCAATTCTCTGATTTTCCTTTCTGTATTTTCATTGTTAGTGTATAAGAACGCAACTGATTTTTGTGCGTTGATTTTGTATCCTGTCACATTACTGAATTGTTGTATGAGTTCTAGTAGTTTGGGGGTATAAGTCTTTTGGATTTTCCATATAGAGTATCATGTCATCTGTGAAGAACGAGAGTTTGACTTCTTCTTTGCCAATTTGAATATTTTGTTGTTGTTGTTGTTGTTGTCTGATTGCTGTTGCTAGGACTTCTAACACTGGGTTGAACAGTAGTGATGAGAGAGGGCATCCTTGTCTTGTTCCTGATCTCTGTGGGAAGGCTGTCAGTTTTTTCCCATTGAGAGTGATATTCACTGTGGGTTTTTGTAGATAGATTTTATGAGGTTGAGGAATGTTCCCTCTATCCCTATACTTTGAAGAGTTTTAATCAGGAATAGGTGTTGTATTTTGGCAAATACTTTTTCTGCACCAATTGAGAGGACCATGTGTTCCCTCTCTTCTCTTATTGATTTGTTTTATCACGTAGATTGATTTGCGAATGTTGAACCACCCTTGCATCCCAGGGATGAATCCCACCTGGTTGTGGTGGATAATCCTTTTTTTTTTTTAATTAATTAATTTATTTATTTATTTTTTATTACTAACATTTTTTTTTCCAGTGTTTCAAGATTCATTCCCCATTCCCCACACCCAGTGCTCCACGCTTTAGGTGTCCCCAGTACCCACCACCAGGCTCTCCCATCCCTCCATCCCCCTCCCTCCAAGTCCCTCAGTTTGTTTCTGTGTTCAAAGTCTCTGTTGTTTCATTTCCCTCCCTAGATTAACCTAGTTCCCATTTGCTTTCCTTCTGCCACTGTCCTCCAGTTTGCCCCTCATGCACCGCAAGTAAGTGAGACCATGCGATACTTGACTTTCTCTTCTTGGCTTATTTCACTCAGCATAATCTCTTCCAGTCCAGTCCATGTTGCTACAAAAGTTGGGTATTCATCCTTTCTGACGGAGGCA
>PITA01020990.1:0-33804 GCA_004023965.1 Spilogale gracilis | reverse complement strand
AATGGGAGAACATATTTGCAAACGACACTACAGACAAAGGGCTGGTATCCAAGATCTATAAAGAACTACCCAAACTCAACACCCAAAAAGAAGATGAACACATCAAAATATGGGCAAGAGAAACGAAGAGGCACTTCTCTGTAGAAGAGATACAAATGGCTAACAGACACATGAAAAAATGTTCAGAGTCACTAGCTATCAGGAAAATTCAAATCAAAACCACTCTAAGATACCACCTTACACCAGTCAGAATGGCCAAAAGTAACAAGACAGAAAACAACAAGGGTTGGAGAGGATGCGGAGAAAGGGGAACCCTCTTACACTGTTGGTGGGAATGTAAACTGGTGCAGCCGCTTTGGAAAACAGTGTGGAGATCCTCAAAAAATTAAAGGTAGAGCTACCCTATGACCCTGCAATTGCACTATGGGCATTTACCCCAAATATACAGATGTAGTGAAAAGAAGGGCCATATGTACCCCAATGTTCATTGCAGCAATGGCCACAATCGCCAAACTGTGGAAAGAGCCAAGGTGCCCATCAACAAATGAATGGATAAAGAAGATGTGGTACATATATACAATGGAATACTATCCCTCCATCCGCAAGGATGAATATCCAACTTTTGTAGCAACATGGAGTAGACTGGAAGCGATTATGCTGAGTGAAATAAGCCAAGAAGAGAAAGTCAAGTATCACATGGTTTCACTTACTTGTGGTGCATGAGGGGTAACCTGGAGGACAGTGGGAGAAGGAAAGGAAATGGGAACTAGGGTAATCTAGGGAGGGAAACGAAACAACAGAGACTTTGGACACAGAAACAAACTGAGGGACTTGGAGGGAGGGGGATGGAGGGATGGGAGAGCCTGGTGGTGGGTACTGGGGACACCTAAAGTGTGGAGCACTGGGTGTGGGGAATGGGGAATGAATCTTGGAACACTGGGAAAAAAATTTTTAGTAATAATTTAAAAAAAGGAAAGAAACACCCCATTTAATATATTAAAATGTTGTTCCAACTCAGGTACATCATACTGAATCCCTATAAACCACTTTAGTAAACTGTGCTCTTGTGTGGCACCATTTGATTAAATTTAAGGACACTATAAGTAATAACCCTGTGAAATTTATTCCTGTGAGTGCTGTCAAAATGTTGCTGAGGACACTGTTTATTTCTATTATATATGGTTCTCTGTGTGAAGATACTCAGGAAGAATTCTGATCTAAGGATGGCCATAATTTTTGGCAATTTAAAAAATATTATTGATATGTGAGCTATGCAAATAATTAGATGTATATCAATTTATCTATTTCTCTACCTGTGATTATGCAATAAGATACTCCTCAATGTACATATATTAAAGCAAACCTACTGGTAGGATTGGACTTGGCTATACCTGCTGCACAGTGCACTGTAACACTAGATCGTCCTCTGAGCCTAGGCCAGCTGACCTTAAACTTTCTATTTTTGGAGGAAGGGCTCTGTAAAACTTGACTTTGAGTTTACTTCTCAGCAGCTTGAATTGATTAATTACAGGCTGTAGCAGCTTAAGCCCAAGATTTGAGTGATAAAATTGATAAGAGTAATGGATTGATAAGAGTAATGGATTGACGATGGAAATATCCCAGGAAATCCAATATTGTTTTGATGCATCAGTTATCAAGCTACAATAAGAGTAATCAAACCTCAAAGCTTCCAAAATCCAACACCAACATTTCTGGGTGTGGTGACTTTATACGATGATGTCAATATGGATAGACTGAATGACACTTCCCCAAATTCCCTTTCTTCTATGTTTTCAAGTAGGGTGGGGCACAGGAAGATTCCAGAAGTATTTGGGGGAAGAAAGAAAGCAACCATCTGGCAGCTCACACACATTATTGCTGATCAAATGACTCACCTTGTAGATAGGAGGCTTCAACTGCATCTGCTGTTTCTCTACCTTCCCCTAGAGCCTCCTTTGCTTCTCTGACTTATGGGCCAGGTGTGCATTTAGTTCCATAACAAAGGGCTCTGGCTTTTGCAGAACATCTGTACCTCTGTGATTCTGCTCCTCTGGTTGAGCTCTGACTAGTACACTGGGATCCACCTAACAAAGTACAAGGAATCTTCATGGCATGGCTACAGTAAGAGGTTCTTCTAAGTCCTTGTTGGCATCTCCTTTCTCCAGGACATTCTATTTCTGCTAAATGTAATGTTTCATTTCTGGTTCATGGCCGTGCCTGCTAGTGCATAGATTTGCATGTACCTGTTAATTCAGCAGATAGGCATTCAGTATCTAATATCTAATGTACCTCAGTCACTTAGATTCTGGGAATACAAAGATGAATGATGTCCATAAATATGGTATACAAATAACTGTTCAAACATGGTAGGAGGTAATAATAGGAAATGGGAGAGAATGCCTGCTGCTTCCTAGGAAAAGCCTAATATCAAAGAGGACTTCAGAGAGAGATAAATAATGCCACGCCTTATGTGACCCACTCATCCAGCATTACTACTCCTTGAAATGACAGAAAAATCTAGCAGGGCAAGATGACCCTGTTACGTGAGGAAGGGTGCATAGGAGGAGCACTGGGGTATAGAATGATAGAAGATGCTAATTCTCTTTTGTATAAGTAAATTATCAGATACCAGGGGAGCAGCCAAATAAATATGACCCAGAGAATGCTATCCATCTCTGTCCAGGTCTTTAGAGAGAGACTTCTGAGCTGGAGGTGTATATTTGAAAGCTTTCAGCCCTAAGGTGGGAAATGGAATCATGGACAAGGACTCAATCCAAAGACAAACAGCTTGCTTCAGCCTGTGTCTCTGCTCGCTGCAATGGGAACCACAGACCCTAGTTCCTTGCTTGTTTTCATAGGATCCATGTCTTCCTGTTCATCCTGGGCTTTGACTCCCCAGTTCCAGACTCTATTGGCTTCATGTTTGGTTCATGTTTCTTATCATATGCCTTCCTGGTAGAGTGCCCTAGATATAGTGTCTGCTTACATATTCCATTTGGAGATCACATGGGATCCTTCATTTGGAATGTCCCCTAGCATTCCTGGGATCTGGCATTGGTGAGTCTCCTGTTCTCTGCTCCCGTCTTGAATCCATTCATCTGTCCTACTGATACTACTTCCAAAACATGCCTCTGCTGCTCTCAGTGCCATTGCTGCTGTCCTGGTCTAAGCTGCCCATCATATTTCATTAGGACGTGACTGTGGCCTACTCACCATCTCCCAACTGCCAAACATAGGCCCTATAATTCCCTCTCTACACAGCAGCCAGAGTGATTCCTTTAAAAATAAATGTGATTGTTTTCTTCCCTCACTTTAAGACCATTTAGTGGCCTCCCATTACACTTACTATAAATCCAGTTCTTCACAATGGCAGGGAAGGTCTTGCATGATCTGTCTCCTGGTCTCTCTCAAGGGTCATCATGTGTCTCTTCTATCCTGGAAAAGCACATGCTTTGTTCTGGTCTTGGAACATGCTAAGACTTTCCTCACTTTAGACCTTCACACTGGTTGATCGCCCTCCATGCACTCTCTTCTCTTAGCTCTCTGGAAGACTTCTTTTCATTCTTCAAGTATCAGCTTAAATATCTCTCCTTCCCATCCAATCCAGAGGAACCCCACCATATTCACCAGTTGCACACTCTTCATTACCATGCTTGTTTCTACCAAACTTTTCAATCAGTGAGTAGCTTGTCCATTCATGTGTTTCCTTGTTGGTCTACTGTGCTCCACACTCCACTAACTTTATGAAGACACCTATTTATCCTTTTTTCTTCTTTTTGTCTCCATTGCTCAGTTCAGTGTTTCACATGTGAGGTTGCTCAGATTTTCTGCCATTATGTCAGTAGGAGGTAGTAAGGTGTGTGTGTGTGGGGGAGTAACATTCGCCATATCTGAGGAAAATGAATAGATTTGACTGTTTATGAGTATATAAAGAAAAGCTGAGTCCTAGAAAATAAACAACAAAGTTTCCTTATTTTGATTTATCTTCCTCTCCATTTGCTTAGTAATTGGATTATTTACCAGTTTTTTTCTTCCCTATTTTCTGACCTAAATTTTTGTTTACTTCATTCAGGAGAATTTCTTTGGGATATAATCACAGAAGAATTTCAGGGTCAAAACTGTGAACAATTTTAAAGTTCTCATTTCACAGCAACAGATTTCTCCTTAGAAAGATTGAACCAATTTGCTATGCCAAAAGCGATGCACAACTGTGCCTGTTTCCCCATGATCTTGTCAACATTGACTTTCAACATTTTTTATCACCTGTACCTTGTTTTGCTAGTTTAGGTATGTTGAGAGACATCCATGGGCAATTTCACAAAGGAGAAGTCGCACAGCAGAATCAGTGTGTTCTGTAGTGAGGCAATCATTTCCACAATTCTGGAGACTTGATCTTGTCAGAGGCTGCATCCGTTAGAATGTTCTAAGCCACAGAGAACAGAAAAACCAATTCAGACTGGCTTATTTCATGAAGTAGATTTCTTGAGTCAGGTAACAGTTCTGTTCAGTGGGGCCTTGGCTGCCTATCTCTGCTGTTTCTCTTGGCTTTGCCTTCTTCCCAGTGTCCACTTGATGGGGCGGGGCAGGAGGAGCCTGTTGCAGCTACTCCAAACCTCACATCTGCATGACAGTCCCCAGGGAATGAATGAACCTTGATTTCCAGTGACTCTCTAAAATTGAGAAGAATTTTCAAAAATCACTCCTCTCCCATCTCTATATATCTTTTGTGTCCCATTGAACTGAAGTAGGTCTCTTGCTTATTTCTGAACTAATTACTGCATGTCAGGCAGTAAATGTGGGTATTATCTTAAGCCTCAATTATGGTTCTTTCTTTTTTAAACTGCTCACAGCTCTGACTTTCTTTTATAGGGCTTCTCCACTCTGGCTTTAGTATCTGTGGATGATTCAAACTCTGTTCTCAGGTTTTTTAGCCAGAAAAACTATTTTTTTTGTATTTTTCCTCTTATTTATTATCTTTGAGATATTTGGCTCAAACAGAAAATTTATTTTGCCATAGTAGTATCAGCAAAATTAATTTTCCAGTTTTGTTTTTTCTTAAATAGAATTGTCAAAATTTTCTTCATGATTTGTAGGAATTCTTTATTCTGGATACAGATCTTTTTGTTGGATATATGTGTTGCATAAAGGCTTATTTTTTCACTTTTAGAAGTCTTGTCTTCTAGGTTAATCTCCTGAAAACATCTTTACTTACTCCAAGTCATGGTAATATTTTCCCATTTTTCCAGTTTTGTAATATATATATATATTTTGAAGTTCAGTGACATATGATAAACTTCAAAACTTGATAAGTTTTGATGTATGGTTATACCTGTGAAACCACCACCAAAAAAAAAAAAAAAAAAAAGAACATATTTATCTAAGACCTAAAAGTTTTCTCTTACCCCTTGGTAACTTCTCTCTCCTGCCCCTGCCAGATCCGCTGTCCTCATTTCCCTTTTTGTCACCATTTATTTCTGTCACTGGTGTGCTTTCCATCATTGGTTATCAGTTTATTTGTTTAATATTTATTATATATCATATCAATGGAATAATATGGTATATAGGGATTTTTTGACTTTTTTGTTTGCTTGTTTTGATTTTACTCCTTTCCTTCAGTATAATTATTCTGAAATTTACCTATGTTTTGCTTTTATTGCTGAGTACTCACTCTTGCATGGACATACAACAATTTATTTGTTAACCTGTTAATGGACATTTAGGTTGTTTCCATTTGGGGGCTATTACAAATGAACTTACTATAAACATTCGTGTAAAAAACATGCTTTTTAAAAAAAATATTTTATTTATTTGACAGTGAGAAACACATCCAGAGAGGGAACACAAGCAGGGGGAGTGAGAGAGGGAGAAGCAGGCTTCCCACCGAGCAGGGAGCCCGACGTGGGGCTCGATCCCGGGTCTCCAGGATCATGACCTGAGCCGAAGGCAGTCGCTTAACCAACTGAGCCACCCAGGTGCCCCTAAAAAACATGCTTTTATTTCTCTTGAGTAAATTATTTAGGATGGATATTGCTGAATCCTGTGTTGGGTATATAATTTCAAAGTTGCCAAACTTGGGGCTTCTGGGTGATTCAGTCAGTCAAACACTGAACTCTTGATTTCAGCACAGGTCATGATCTCAGGATCCTGATATAGAGCCCCAAGTTAGTCTCTGCACTGGGCATGGAGCCTACTTAAGATTCTTTCTCTCCTTCTCTCCACTCATACCCCACCCCTGCTTGCATGCACATGTTCTTTTGCCTTCTCACTCTAAAGAACAAACCAACGAACAGAAACCTGCCAAACATTAATCTGTTAATTTTGGGCTTTATTTCCTCCTTTTTTATTTTTGTTCTCTTATTTTCCTAAAATGGATATTGGGGTCATTGATTTGAGTTCTTTGTCCTTTGATAACATAAATGTTTAGTGCTATAAATTTCCCTCTAAGCATTGCTTTGGCAGTATCCCACAAATTTTATGTTGTATTTTCATTTTCATTAATTTCAAAATGGATCCCAACTCCCTTTTTGATTACCACTTTGACCCATTTACTACTTGGAAGTACGTTGGTTAATTTCCAAATATTTGGGTATTTTCCAGATAATCTTTTGTTATTAATTCAAATTTAATTCAATCATGGCTAGAGAACATGCTTTGTATGATGTAACTCATTTTAAATGCATTGAGACTAGCTTTAGGACCCAGAAAATGGGCTCTCCTGGTAAATGTTTCACGTGTACTGGAAGGCATGAACACTTTGCTGCTGTGGGGTAGAGTGACAGATAAATGTCAATCAAGTCAAATTGTCACTAGGGTCACTCAAGTCTTCTATATCTTTCATAGAATTTCCATCTAGTTGTCTTATCAACTATTAAAAGAAGGGCATTGAAGTCTTTGACTATAATTATGGATTGACAAATCCACAATCTTTACAGTTAAGATCAGGTTTTGCTTCATGTATGTTGGAGCTCCTTTATTAGGTGCATAAACATTTAGAGCTACATCTTAGAGTTACATTAATTGACTCCTTTATCATGATAAAAATGTAGTGAGTTTTTGTATCCAATATTTCTGTGTTGCTTTGTCATTCAGTCTGACAATTGCTTCTTTCTATTTAGGATATATGTTGGTTCAAGTCATTTAAACTGAATGTATTTATTGATATGCTTAGGTTTAAATTTACCATCCTGTTATTTCTTTTCTATTTTTTGTACTCCTTTTTTTCTTTTGTTCTCTTTTTTGAATAAACTGATATTGTTTGTGATTCTATTTTTCTCCTTGTTGGCTTACTAGCTATAATTCTTTGATTTGTTATTTTATCTTTGCTCTAGAGTTTAAAGTATACATTTTTCCTTTAACATTATCTACCTTCAAGTGACATACCATTTCCAGTGTGGTATGAAAACCTACTAAAAATATATTTCCATTCTTCCACTCTCTGATTTTCTTATTTTTTCATTCATTTTACTTCTATCTATATTATAAGACTCACACTACCATGTGATTGTATTTATTTAAATAATTATCCTTTAAAATATTTTAAAAATAAACATTTATCCTATAACCACTTTTATTTTCTTCAATATTTTATGTAAATTATTATTTTTATCTGATATCATTTTCTTTTTGTCCCAAGGACTTCCTTAACATTTTTTTGTCATGTAGGTCTGCTGGTGTTAAATTCTTTCAGTTTTTGTATGTCTGAAGAGTCCATTTTTCTTTTGTTTTTGAAGGATATTTTCAAAATGTATAGAATCCTTTTTTAAATTTTTTTGATTTTTTAAATTATTTTATTTTCTCAGTGTTCCAAGACTCATTGTTTATGCCCCACACCCAGTGCTCCATGCAATAGGTGCCCTCAGTACCCACCACCAGGCTTTCCCATCCCTCATCCCCTCCCCTCCAAGACCCTCAGTTTGTTTCTGAGTCCAAAGTTGCTCATGTTTTGTTTCCCTCCCTGAATTACCCTACTTTCCATTTCCTTTCCTTCTCCTACTATTCTCTATATTACCGCTTATGCACCACAAGTAACTGAAACCATGTGATACTTGACTTTCTCTACTTGGCTTATTTCATTCAGCATAATCTCTTCCAATCCAGTCCAAGTTGCTACAAAAGTTGGATATTCATCCTTTCTGATGGAGGTGTAATATTCCATTGTATATATGAACCACATCTTCTTTATCCATTTATCAGTTGAAGGGCACCATGGCTCTTTCCACAGTTTGGTGATTGTGGCTATTTCTCCAATGAACATTGGGGTACATATGGCCCTTCTTTTCACTACTTCTGTATCTTTGGGGTAAACACCCAGTAGTGCAATTGCAGGGTCATAGAGTAGCTCTATTTTTAAGCTTTTAAGGAATCTCCACACTATATTCCAAAGCTGCACCAATTTGCATTCCCACCAACAGTGTAAGAGGGTTCCCCTTTCTCCGCAGCCTCTCCAACACTTGTTGTTTCTGTCTTGTTAATTTTGGCCATTCTGACTGGTGTAAAGTGGTATCTCAGTGTGGTTCTGATTTGAATTTCCCTGATAGCTAGTGATGATGAACACTTTTTCGTGTGTCTGTTAGCCATTTGTATGTCTTCTGTGGAGAAGTGCCCACAGTGAATATCATTCTCAATGGGGAAAACTGACAGCCTTCCCTCTGAGATCAGGAACAAGACAAGGATGCCCACTCTCACCACTACTGTTCAACATAGTGTTAGAAGTCCTAGCAAGAGCAATCAGACAACAGAAAGAAATAAAAGGTATTTAAATTGGCGAAGAGGAAGTCAAACTCTCTCTCTTTGTAGATGACATGACACTCTATGTGGAAAACCCAAAGACTCTACCCCAAAAATACTAGAATTCATACAAAGATTCAGTAATGTGGCAGGATACAAAATCAATGAACAGAAATCAGTTGTGTTCTTATACACTAACAATGAAAATCAGAGAATCAATTCCATTCACTATAGCACCAAAAACCATAAGATACCTAGGAATAAACCTAACCAAAGAAGTTAAGGATCTGTCCTCGAGGAACTACAGAACACTCATGAAAGAAATTGAAGAAGACACAAAAAGATGGAAGACCATTCCATGCTCATGGATCAAAAGAATAAACATTGTTAAGTTGTCTATACTGCCCAGAGCAATTTACACTTTCAATGCCATGCCAATCAAAATTCCACCAACATTTTTCAAAGCATTGGAACAAACAATCCTAAAATTTATATGGAACCAAAAAAGACCTTGAATTGCTAAGGAATTGTTGAAGAAGGAAAACAAAGCTGGGGGCATCACGTTATCTGATTTCAGGCTATTACAAAGCTGTGATCATCAAGACAGCAAGGTACTGGCACAAAAACAGAAAAATAGACCAATGGAACAGAGTAGAGTATCCATATATGGACCCACAAATCTATGGTCAGATCATCTTCGACAAAGCAGGAAAAAATATCCAGTGGAAAAAAGACAGTCTCTTCAATATATGGTGCTGGGAATATTGGCCACCTACATATAGAAGAATGACACTAGACCATTCTCTTACACCACACACAAAGCCACACTCTAAATGGATGAAAGACCTCAACGTGAGGCAGGAATCCATCAAAATCCTGGAAGAGAACATAGGCAGTAACCTCTTTGACATCGGCCACAGCAACTTCTTTCAAGACACGTCTCCAAAGGCAAAGGAAACAAAAGCAAAAATGAACTTCTGGGACTTCATCAAAGTAAAAATCTTCTGCACAGCAAAGGAAACAGTCAACAAAACAAAGAAGCAACCCACGGAATGGGAGAAGATATTTGCAAACGACACTACAGACAAAGGGCTGGTATCCAAGATCTATAAAGAACTACTCAAACTCAACATCCAAAAAGAAGATGAACACATCAAAAAAATGGGCAGAATCCTTGTTTAACAGAATATTTTCTTTTAGTGTTTAAAAAGTTTTACACAATGAGAAGTCTGCTGTTCATCTTCCTCCTCTTGTACTTAGACTGTTCTTTTTTTCTGGTTACTTCTATGATTTTCTCTTTTTTTTTTTTAAGATTTTATTTATTTGACAGAGAGAAACACAGCCAGAGAGGGAACACAAACAGGGGGAGTGAGAGAGCAAGAAGCATGCTTCCCGCCAAGCAGGGAGCCCAATGTGGGACTCGATCCCCGGTCTCTGGGATCATGACCTGAGCCAAAGGCAGTCCCCTAACCAACTGAGCCACCCAGGCGCCCTGATTTTCTCTTTATCACTGGCTTTGAGCAGTGATATCTGTATGTCTATACATCTATCTACCTACCTACCTACATACCTGCATACCTACCTACACGTGTTTGGACATCTTTGCCCAGGTCCTGCATCTCTCACTTCCTCTCAGATATTTTTTACTTCATTATTTCACTCTATTGTATATATTCACTCTCCTTTGGGCATCATGTAATGTAGTCTTTATTACTGAGATGATAGCTCTTACTTAATTTTATTTCCTGAATTCAATCAGCTTCTTACTCACATGTTTTCTGTGAACATTTTCAAGTTTGATATCAACAAATTAATTTATTTAATTTTGTTTATAACTTTCAATTATTTGTTCCTATTAACTTTTTCTATTTAAAATAATGTTTTTGAGAGTTAGTCATGCAGCTGCATGTATTATTTTTTGTTGTATGGATATGCTACAATTTGCTCTCATCTACCAGTTGGATAGGAATTTAGTTATTTCCAGTTTGGGATTATTTTTAATAAAGTTCCTATAAACTTTTGCATGCAAGCTTTAGTGTGGACAGAAGTTTCATTTCTTTTGGAATAAGATTCCTGGGTCTACTCTTGCAAGTGCATTTTTAACTTTATAAGAAATTACCAAATTGCATTCTCACTAATGACATATGGGCATGATACTTACTCCAGACAAGAATCAGTAACATGAGTCTTTCTAGTTTATCATTTCTGGTGACTGTGTAGTAGCCATTGTGACTCATTGTGGTCATAATTTGAATTTTCCTGATGTTTAATTTTATTGTCAATTTTTTTCTTCTCGCTTATTTGTTCTTCATATATCTTCTTTGGTAAATTTCTATTCTAATCTTTTGCTTGGTTTTTTAAATTTATTTTTTATTTTTGCTTCTTTATACTGAAGAGTCTTTTACATATTCTGGATAAAGATGTATATCTTATAAATATTTTCCTCTACTTTGTGACTTGTCTTGTCTTTTCATTACTTGACTGGTAGTGACTTGAAAAGCAAAGGAAAATTTGGTCACAAGATTTTCTCCTCTATTTCCTTCCAGAAGGTTTATAGGTTTAAGTTTTACATTAGATCTTAGCACTTTGGATTAGGCAAAGATTTCTTAGATAAGACACAAATACATGAACCTTAAAAGAAGAAAAAAGTATATTAGATATCTCCTTAGAAATAACATAAGGCAGAAGACACTGGAGAAATATTTTGAAATTACCGAGAAACAAAGGAAAACAAAACTGTCAACCTAGAATTCAATGCCTAATAAGATATTCTGCAATGTTGAAGGTAAAGTAAATATTTTTTTTTTCTGAGCATACAGAAGCTGAAGGAATTTATGAGCAGCAGACCTACACTATAAGAAATATTAAAGGAAGTCCTTCTGACAGAAGAAAAAATTATGTGAGATGGAAGTTGGATCTCCATGAAATAATAAATACCACTGAAATGGTCAAATATATGGATAAATACAAAAGAAATTTTTCTTATTTTATAAAAATCTCTTTAACACAAAGTCCAGCAAAGGGAAAACCGAAGTGCCCTATTGTAAGATTCTCATACAGTGTGTCAAATGTTACAGTGTTCCTTGAAGACAGATAGTGTTAACTTGAAGATGCATACTGTAAACCCAAAAGCAACCATTAAAAACACAAAATAAACAAGTCTAGCTAATAAAACAATTAGAGAAATAAAGTAAAATTATAAAGTCTTTTATGTCTGAACACAGGAACCAAACACAAAGCTTAGAACTCGAATTTTTACATGTTTAGGGATTTTCCAAATATAGAATTTCAATGAATGTTGAGCAAATTTATTAAAATAGCAAAATGAAATATTTTCTCATTAGTGTGTAGGAACCGCTGATTGACTTCAGGAATCATGGAAATATACAAGTCCAATTTCTGCAAATACCACTGCATAATTGGAATGGAAAATGATGCTATGATTAATTATGCACAGCCAATGATGACCTTCTTCATTTAGATTCATGAATGTTTGTGAGCCATCTTTTTCAGATACTATAAGCATTAAACCAAGGATCAAAATAAACTGAACTTAGAACCAGACTTTTGAATTTCTACATCATTAATAGTGAAACAAGTGTTATTTAAAAATGGCACATATTCAAACACTTTGTTCCTATTACAATTTTATTAATTATGGGACTATATACTGTGAAAACATTTTATGTATATTCAATATGTAAAATATACTTGAAAATATAAGCATTAGTTATTTCATCTTTATTTCATTGTTTTAATTTTATGTGATCTACAATGTACATAATATAATATCTGCTTCCATATTTTACAAGTATTATGTATTCTATTATGTATTAATTATAAGAATTGTTTTACATGTAATATATACATATATAGTATAAAATATAAGTAAATATGTAATATGCATATACTTTATAATATCATATAACTATAAGAATTAGGATTATATAATATTAATTATTTGAACAGTAAAACAAATAAGCATAGAAAGAGTTTACTATATGGGAGGCTCAGTTACAAAGGCTTGGCCCTTTCTCCTGTGAGAGACAGTGTAACTGGATGGTCAAGCATGAACTTCCAGAGAGACTTGCATGGGTTCAGATCCAATGTTAGCATTTTCTAGCAATGAGAAAGTACCTTTTCAGGTCTTTAATTCAGAAAGTGCCTTTAACTCATGCATTTTAGCCTTATTTTCCCCTTTTATAAAAAGTGGACCTACCTCAGTGAATTATTGAAAGCATTTGTAATCAATATATGTAAATTAACTAGAATAGTGCATGATACACATTAGTGCTTATAGCTATGACTATCGTTACTACTATTAATAATGACTGTTGATATTTACCTAGCATTTATTAAGTGCTAGGCACTATTTTCAAAGGAATTTACATATTATAATTCACTAAATTTTCATTTAAAATAACCCAAGCTGGGGCGCCTGGGTGGCTCAGTTGGTTAAGCAACTGCTTTTGGCTCAGGTCATGATCATCGAGTCCCGGGATAGAGTCCCACATCGGACTCCCTGCTTGGCAGGGTGAGAGGGTGGGGAGTCTGCTTCTCCCTCTGACCTCTCCCCTCTCCTGCTCTCTCTCTCTCTCTCATTCTCTCTCTCTCAAATAAATAAATAAAATCTTAAAATAAAATAAAATATCGAGCACCTGGGTGGCTCAGCGGTTTAAGACTCTGCCTTTGGCTCAGGTCATGATCTCAGGATCCTGGGATCGAGGCCCATATTGGGCACTCTGCTTGGCGGGGAGCCTACTTTTCCCCCCCTCTGTGATCTCTCTCTTTCTGTCAAATACATAAATAAAAAATCTTTAAAAATAAAGTAAAATAAAATAAAATAACTCAAGGCATATATGCATGAGACAGTATTCCCACTTGAGAGATGAGAAAATTGGCATACGGGACTTAAATTTCATTATTATAGTGTACTTGTGTTAAAGCAGCCTTCTATTTGGAGAATGAGTGATTTTTGTGATGGCAGATAAATAAGATTTTGGGTTGGTTAAGATAAGTTTGAAAAATAGTTTTGCTTTGATTGCCACAACTTAGGTGAGAATATAACGTTACTTTTTTGTTCTTAACATCATATTTGACAGTCAAAGCCAGATTTACTTCATAACAAGTGAACAAATTAGCCCTACTCTTTTAAATCTACTTTGAAATGGTTTGTGTAATATAGGAATTATTTCATCTTTGATATATTTTTTATTTTTTAATTATATTTATTTATTTGACAGAAACACAGCTAAAGAGGGAACATAGCAGGAGGAGTGAGAGAGGGAGAAGCAGGCCTCCTGCAGAGCAGGGAGCCTGATGTGGGGCTCAGTCCCAGGACTCCAGGTTCATGACCTGAGCTGAAGGCAGATGCTTAACGACTGAGCACCCAGGTGCTCCACATCTTTGATATTAAAAAAAAATCCAGAATAAATTAAATTAAGGCCAGGTGTGTGTGTGTGTGTGTGTGTGTGTGTGTGTGTGTGTGTATGTGTGCTCATGCACATGTATGTATGTGTTTATTAATGCGCAACTAATTATAAAATGCTGCGAGGCACATTTCTTTGGACTCAAATGATGATAGAAAAATATAAGGCACTGCACACATATAAACATCCAACAGGTGAAGATTTTCAAGACACCTTTGGGTATACTGTGAGTAATCATTATGATTTCTATTAGCTCTTAATAATGTGTTTCTCTAGCCAATGACTTATTGAAGGCATAGATCCATGGAATCAATGCCTATAACCTTTATTTTTAGAAATAAAGCAGCAGATGCTTCATGCTGTCTTTTCAATTAGCATTTATTGTGCACCTACTTTTATGCCTAGCACTGTGATAAGGGTTAGACAGTTAACAATGGGAGGAATCAGAATTCTTGTCTGGAGCAATTCACAGTAAGTGAGACAGTACTGCAGGAAGATGATGACAGTGAATGATTATAGGTGCTATAATAGATGAATATAGTTATGGATTCAAGAAGTTCTCCTTAAGGACAGGATATTTCAGGTTCATCCTCAAGATGAAATTTTTCCCACTGCATGAACAAGACATTGTCAGATTTTGAAAGAACAGGACAGGTATAGAAATATTTCACAGTGACTAGAGCTGGTTGTTAGAGATAAAGATGGACAGACAAGCTGGAATTCATTCATGAATGGTTTACCTTTTTTCCTATAGAAAACAGGAAACCAATTAAGGTAATTTCCACAACCAGATGTGTTCTTTTGGTCAACAAAAAGATATGTTGAAGCCTACCCTGTGTCAGGTACTATGCAAGACCCTGGAGGGACAGTAGTGAGGAACACAGAAATGCTTTCTGACCTTGGGATACTTAGAAGGGTACTGAGCAGGTACTGAGCTGTACTATACTATGTCCCAACAATAGGTGTTGAATACTGCTGAGATGTTTGGTGAGGTAGACTCAAGAATATTTAGCTGGCAAATGTTGCCAGAGAAGGAATGGAAGAATGGAAGATTTCTGTTCGAGAGGTGAATTAGATAGTGACATTACTATGATCTCTAGGAAGAATACCAGAGGTAGAGAGGAAGATGCCAACTCAGTTTTTGACATGGTTGTACAATTCTTTCCTAAGGCTGAACACAGTGGAACTAATTAAAATAATACTTTCTACCAATAAAGTGTCAATTCAAATGTCACCTCCTCAAAGAGGCTTCTGTGACCACCTTAGACAAAGAAAAGTCGCTCCTGAGTCTCTTTTTACCTCATTACCCTAATTTATTTTCTGCATGCTTTTCCCTATCTGGAATTATATTATGTATCTATTTGGTCATCTGGAATGGGAACTGCACGAGGGCAGAGAATTGGTCTGTTCTGTTTCTGCTCACCATTTTAGCCCAAGGATGGGCGCATAATAGTCTCTCAGTACATTGTCTATGTTGAGTTGATGGACATAAGAGAGAACTCGGGTTAAATTGGAGATCATTGGTGTTTAAGCTCCCTGTGAGTGTAGGTTGATGAATGTAAAGTCAGACTTTAGAGACACATTTCTGGTATGTTTTCCATCCTCCTCCAAAGGGCAAGCTGATATACAGAGAAAGGAATACATGAAGTGTCATGGAGGTGGGATGGAGAGACTTTGGTGCCATATGTGCAGATCATGTGTCATTCTAGGTTTTCTTTTTCTGTCTCCATACCTATACCCTTGGTCTCCATCCCCATACCTATACCCTGGTTTCCGTCCCCATACCTATATCCTTGGTCTCTGTAGGACACATTGTGGAAAACATGACCACTGGCAGGTTGGCATTATTAGCTTAATTCACCAGAAAGAGAAGGACAGCCATATATACCACCAGTTCTAAAATCCCTGGTAAAAGACTTCATGATGGCCTAGCTTCATCTTCAATTGGCCTAGCTTACATCTGGTACCGACATTTGATCTAATCCAAAGAAGTGTTAAGAGTTGTGTGAGTGTGTAATCCGGTTTGCCTAGAATGGTTCTGTTTATATTTGATATCCTGGTTTAATTATTAGTAGAACAATTTCCCACCCTCAAAAATCCTCTTGCTTAGAAAATGAATGATAGTCATAGTGAACAAAATGGCCTCCCCCATGGTCACTATATGGTTGGTGCTCACCCCCTAGAAACATGGTTGGGTGGGCAGAAGTAGAAGGTAGCTGAAAACATTAGATGACCAAGAGGTCAGTGGACCTTTCAGGAAGGCTGATTGCCTGCCTCTGTCCTTTTGACCATCAGTGTCACCCCCTGTGTGCATGGTGACATGGTGTCTGGAGTTAGCTGAGCCCTGGCATACTTCATGATATGCCCATCAGTGCGTTGGTCACTTAAAAGCCTCACTGTCCCTATGATACCACAAGGAGGGATTGGGTAGTAAATTATACAATAATATCCACTTGAGGTCTGCTGCTAAATGTCTTCCTCACTTTAGGACTTCCCTTCCCTGGAGGAGTCTGTACTTGTCCTGAGCAAAATTTCTGATCAGGAATTCCCCTATAAGCCTCCTGTCAGATCTGAGGAGGATCTTGAGATTCCTGGAAAACAACTTAGAAGTAATTTTAGGACATTATCTAGGATTTCTTTTTTTTTTTTTTAAGATTTTATTTATTTGACAGAGAGAAACACAGCCAGAGAGGGGACACAAGCAGGGGGAGTGAGAGAGGGAGAAGCAGGCTTCCCGCCAAGCAGGGAGCCCGATGTGGGACTCGATCCCGGGTCTCCGGGATCATGACCTGAGCCGAAGGCAGTCGGTTAACGAACTGAGCCACCCAGGCGCCTCTAGGATTTCACTTATACTTTCACACTCCAAATGTGTGGGCCTGAAGGCAGCTGAGAGTTTTGGGTGAGTTCCTATGCTTTCCCTGGAAATCACAAAAAGAACCATGAAGACAAGAAGCAGCCATGGGCACCACCCAGCCAGAGAGAGGGAACCAGGACTCCTGGGACATTTGCAACTTTACCTAGCTGTTTGCATAATTTTCGTTTAATACTTTTCAATCTTCATCTTTTGTTTTATATTCTTGGTTTTTTTTTCCCCTCTCTCATTTCATTCTCCTTGTCCCTTTTTTTCTATCTGCTTCTTTGCTGTCACATCTTTATTCCCCATTCTTCTATTCCTTTGCTTCTTCTCTTCCTTCCTCTTCATTCTCTCTCTATCCCTTTTTCCTTGGTGAATAGACACTATTCACTTATCAAGTACATGTGCCCCTGGATATAACTGCTGCTTGTAAGGAGATGCATGCCTAGCTCTGAGAACACTGTTCTGCTTCACCATTTAAGGGCCATGGTGTCAGTGTTGGTATAAGTTAAGTAACAGGTGGTCTTGGAGGAGCACCATCCTCCAAAGGTACTTTAAGAAGGGCTCTGTGAATTATGCAATGCTAGATTCTTTCTGTACAGCTGTACTTGGAGGTCCAGAACTGATTGCTTAGTGTTCCTTTGGGGGCAGGCACTTCCTGCTGCCTGATCCTTTCCACAGAGCCTGCTTCCTGAGCTGAACTCTAGCTCTGACAGCTTTATATTTGGTATATGATTTGCCCTTTGCCCAGATGCATGTAGATTAGTACAAGGTCAGCACAGATCTGAAGTTTCCACTGCATAATTTCAGCTAAGTACAAAAAAGCAAGCAGAGAAGAAAACACAGAAACTTAATAACAGCTGTGAGAATCTGGAAAAGTTAATTTGGAAAATGAAAAAAAGAAACTCTTTAGAGACGTCTACCTTCTCCTGAGAAGAAAAAGCTATATTTACAGACTTTATTGTTGGATTTGAAAAATAATTCATAATATATTTTCTCCCATGTTACAGTAAAATTCTATATTCAAGACTTTGGATGTAGCATGTGCTTTACTACTTGACCATGGTGAATATCATTTATTCATTTGTTCGAAAAATATACCTTGAGCTCTCATAATGTATTGGCTACTATAACACACATAAGGTTATAGAGGCAACCTGGACAGATAAGTCTTCTGCTATTGAAGAGCTTTTGTTCTGTTGATTGAATATACAAACAAATGAATCAATGTGTGATTTCAGATTACTGCATTTTTGAAACAGAAAGGTCAGTATGATGGAAATTTTGTGAATAGGGTCTTGATTGTACAGGATGAAGTTGGAGGAATAGACAGGGACAGGTCATGATGTGTCATTATGAGTATAGACTTTATTCTAGGTGTAAGTGATGCTTCAGAATCATTACTTCTTCTTCAAGGCCAAATCTAGGGAGCAGGTCCTCTAAAATCTCTCCTTCTCTTCACTAATACCTCTTTTAACTAAATGTGAAAAAACTATCCGCTTGAGGACACCTCAAGCAGCAGAATTAATTCCAATTGCTCCTTGATTTCCAACCACCTGTTTGACAAAACTCAGCTCCCTTCTTGAATGTCTGCTTTCAACACTGGCTTGTACGGTCTGGTTATGACCTCCTGATCTCTCCTGTTCACCCTCTGCCTCTGTGATTACGGGTAAAATCTGTCATGTGCATTTTTCTGGCTCTTCCTCCACCCAGTGCTTGAAGTATAAAATATGAATTAAAGTATAAGCCATTTCAGTTACTTTCCTTTTAATCTTTATAGACAGTTGGGGAATGTGCCATATCAAGCATCTTGTTTAGTGTCCTCTCAGAAGGATGAAATATCTGTAATTCATCAAACTTCAGAAGTATGACAAAGTGGATTGAGCACTTTTCATGTCTCTTTCACCACAATTGACCCTTTGACCCAAATCTGAAAGGTATTTAAAATTTATATATTTCACAATAAAAGGTAAAAGTTGACTGCAGTTTCCCAATAGTCAGCATTCAGTTTAGCATATCTTGGCTTTGTGTTTACCCTGTTTATCTCTTACAGGACTTTTGTATTTACTCTATTTTTTAATTAAAGGGAAGTTGCAGAATTTTGATCCTGTGTATTCAACTATTTTTCATGAGTTGGGCCTTTTGACAGAAATCTTTTCATTTTAAGAGCTCTACTCTGAGAAACTCCTTAATGGAAGAGCACTTTCCAGTAAGATCAAGAGTCAATAAGGTATAACCACCCTGCAGCTAAATTCAAGCTTTCATGTGTGTGCTTTACTATGAGCCATGCATTGTTCTTATTGTTCTGTAGATCTTTGCTGGAATGTTATTGTTATCTCTTGATTTCTCAAAGCAAGTACTGGAGCTCAGTGAAATTTCTTTCTAAAAAGAAGAGTGTACAACAGGAGAGCCTGGATGTCCTTACACTGCCCTCTTTGCACTTCTGACTTCCACCTCCCTCCCAGGAAGGAGAATTATGTGGGAAACTGAAAATATAGAATTATGGGTAAAAAATGGGATAAGGGAAATGAGGGAAAGGCAAAGAGTCTAATGGACAGGTAGAGAATGGAGAAGAGGGATGTGAGGGGCAGAAGTTGGAAGAGGGTGGGTATAGGACCACTTCCAAGATAGGACGTGAAGGAAAGTGAGAGGGAAAAGCTGAAGGAGGTAAGAGGTGAGCAAAAAGAGATTTGGGATTTAAGAATAAATGCAGGAGGGGTACCTGGGGAGGTCGCTAAGTTAAGCATTTGTCTTTGGCTCAAGTCATGATCTGGGGTCCTGAGATTGAGCCTTGTGTCACGCTCCCCGCTGAGCCTGCTTCTTCCTCTCCCTCCGCTGGTACACCCCTGTGTTCCAGCTCTCTCACATTCTATTTCTCAGATAAATAAATAAAATCTTTTTTTAAAAAAAAAAAGAATTAGGGGTGCCTGGGTGGCTCAGGTCATGATCCCGGAGACCTGGGATCGAACCCCGCATCGGGCTCCCTGCTCGGCAGGAAGTCTGCTTCTCCCTCTCACTCCCCTTGCTTGTGTTCCCTCTCTCTCTGTGTTTCTCTCTGTCAAATAAATAAATAAAATCTTAAAAAAAAAAGAATTAATGGGAGGAAGAATGTAATCTTTGACCTGAAACTGACTCCACCATTGTATTAGTACCCTGTGGCTACTATAACAAATTATCCTGAATGCAGTGGCTTAAACACTGCAGATACACTGTCTTACATCAGATGTCTGCAATGGGTTTCAGTGGGCTAAAATTAAGGTGTTGGCACAGCTATGTTTCTTTTTTGATGTGCTAAGGGAAAATGTGATCCTTAATCTTCCAAACTTCTAGAGGATGCCCACACTCCTAAATCATCAAAACCAGCAATGCCAAGATGTCTTTCTCAAACTAAATTTCTCTGACTTCTGCTTCACATCTTCATCTCTGACTCTTCTGCATTCCTCTCCTACTTATAAAGACATTTGTGATTACATTGGACCCATCCAGGTAATTCAGGAGAGTCTCCTCATCTCAAGATCAGATTTTTAATTCCTCTTCCACTTTAATTCTTTTTTTGCCATGTAACCTAACATATACACAGATTCTGAGGATTAGTATGTAGACATCTTTGGTGGGAGAACATCATTCTGCCTGGAGCAAACCTGGTATTATGACAGAGGTCTACCTGATCCTTGGACTTCTCAGGCCAACAAGCCCACCATCTATTTGTTGTCACATATTCATGTAGAGAATGGAGGTTCATACAAGGTTGGTCAGTCTTCACTGGCTTCCTTACGAAGGCCACAGGGAATCATGCTTCCCATACATCTGGTATCTGGAACACATTTTCCAAGTTCTACTTTTATTCACAACCTCTACCAAATGTGGTACAGTTTTTAAGCAAGATGAGTCTTCAGTTAGCAAACTTACTTCTTGTGGAGGTCAGAATAGGGTGAAAGATATGAAAATGCTTCTGGGTGTTTTGATCTCTCTCTGACTGATCACCGTGTTCTGCAGAGAGAAAGTCCCTGCATTCTATGTGGAAGGTTAAGGGGGTGAGTTTAGAGGAGGTGCTCTAATAAAAACCTTAGGAAAATATCAGAGAAAGTGTTACATAACTTCTTTGCAGTTTTTAATATTTCCTGCCTTGCTCGTAGGAGATAATTATTATTTAATAATTGATGTATTAACTAATAAAATAAGAGAAATTAATATTGTTATGGTTGAGTGTAATATTTCAGATAACAGAATGACAACGTAGAATTTCAAAATTAATAGGGATATTGAAGAGACAATGATCTAGGCCAAGAAAAATAAGGATAAGAATGGAACAAACAACAAGATCAATAAATAATGAGAATTTAATAAATAGAAAACAAATTAGGATGAAAGGAACAAAATAAAAAATATTAGCCAGCACGATAAATACTAATGGATGAAATCTTCTATTATGATGTTGGTTTTCAGAATATTATACAGAAATATACATACACGTACACAATTTGCTAGATATTTTCAAGTAGTATGCTCAATAAAACTATCGAAGAAAAATGTTAAAAAACAGTCTAGCAAGAATAAGTCAAACAAATGTAATACAACGAAAGTAGGATGAATGACCAAGGCCAGAGCTTTACAAATTTCTTTACAAAAAAACAAATGGCAGCCAAATACATAAAGCAAAAAGTACAGGATATAAAACTCAATAATGTAAAAGTATATAAGAGATATCAATAAAACTTTCATAATGGAAAAATTAAGTAGACAATAAATTGACACAGATAAAGAGAATGCAGATGATCAAATAAAACAATGTCATAGATTTAGACAGATAATTTTATTTCTTCTATTTATATTGTTTTGCACACAAAAATTAAATAACATTTAAAATTCCAAAAAGTTGAGATTTTATTAGTCTCCTTAATTACTCTTAAGTTTGTAAAAAATGCCAACTAAAAATTAAATGAAAAATTAAAACAGCAATGAAGGGGCACCTGGGTGGCTCAGTTGGTTGGGCGACTGCCTTCGGCTCAGGTCATGATCCTGGAGACCCGGGATCGAGCCCCGCATCGGGCTCCCTGCTCGGCGGGAAGCCTGCTTCTCCCTCTCTCACTCCCCCTGCTTGTGTTCCCTCTCTGGCTGTGTTTCTCCCTGTCAAATAAATAAAAATCTTTAAAAAAAAAAAAAAAAAACAGCAATGAAGACACTCCTTAAATAATCTCTGAGGCAAAAAGGATATCATTAATGGAATGGAAACTATCTGAAAAGGAGAAAAGTACTCACTAAAATATATACAGCACAGCAAAATATATACCTATAGGAAATTCAGAATGGCATTTTTATTATCATTGTTTTTAAAGATCCTTTTTTTTTAAAGATTTTATTTATTTATTTGACAGAGAGATCACAAATAGGCAGAGAGGCAGGCAGAGAAAGATAGGAAAGCAGGCTCCCTGCTGAGCAGAGAGTCTGATGTGGGACTCCCTACCAGGACCCTGAGATCATGACCTGAGCCGAAGCCAGAGGCTTAACTCTCTGAGCCACCCAGGCGCTCCTCATTTATTATTTTAGCGGGAGTGTGTGCATATGTGGTGGGGAGGAACAGAGGAAGAGGGAGAGAGAATCTCAAGTAGACCCTGCTGAGCATGGAGTCTAAGGCAGGGCTGGATCTCACGGCTCTGAGATCATGACCTGAGCAGAAACCAAGAGTTCTACACTCAGACTGAGCCTCCTAGGCACCCCCGGCATTTTATATTAAAAAATAAATGAAAAATACATTGGGTATTTGCCTACAAAATATATAAAAATATTAAAAATACAAGAATAAAAGGGGCAATTATTCAAGATTAAAAACTAAAATTGAAGGAATAAAAAACAACTAAATGCTGAGATAGGACAATTAATAAAATCCCTCCAGCAGTAGTAAAATAAATATAATCCTAACAGGTTCAGTTTACAAGACAAGACCCAAACATTAGGAATGATAAGGGAGCTATAAACTCAAGTACAAGTAAATTAAAAGATTTATTTAAAAAATTATCAAGTTTAGCACTTTGAATGTGGCAATCACGTAGAAACAGGTAATTGCCCAGCAGAAAAAGTAATTTTGCTGTTTTAAGATGGCAGGGTGAGGTTTATGACAATCACTTACCCCACCACTGCCACCAAATGGCTTCACAGAGTAGAAGGATATGAAAAGAAAAACCGACCAAACTAAACCAAACAACAGCAACACACCAACAACAAAGAGTGGGGGAAAAATTACTGTTAATTTCAAAAGTCACCGAAATCTTAAAAGGTTATATTAGGGAGGAAGTAAACAAATACCTGAAACATACTTTTAGATGGCAGAAAAAAGAAAAGAAATCACGGGCAAAAAGGGGAACGGAAGAAGATTACTTACATAGTGGAAGTGTTCCCAGGATCTCTTGAGGCTGGAAGTGGAAGATTCTGGGGCTAGATGGGGGCCCAGTGTTCCTAAGAAGTATGATCAGCTGTGGCACGCAACTAGGCCAACTTTTTGACACTTCTACAAGTCATCTCTCCCGTGCAGCATTTGCAGTGCCACAAAGCAGCCTTGCTCCTGAGGGGCTGCTGTCCACAGCGTGGGACTATCCCAGAAATCCACGCAAGGAGGTGGTACGTGCTACCCCGCCTTCAGGCACACTGCGCAGATTCACAGAGCACTCCAATCCAGCCAAAGAATTACCAAATAAACAAAACGCTCAGAATAACCAGCTAGTTAAGAAAAATTTGTAGCATGGTAGGAACCACGTTCAGCTAATGCAAAAGCCTTCTATTTGGTTGAAAATAAAAGGGGTTATGTCTTTGTCGCCCTGGATAAGGATTCGAAAGGTTTGGTGGGAGGAGAGCAGTACGTATGTAGAGTAATGTTAGCCAGATTTTGTTTGACAGATATAACTTCAAGTACATGTGTTAGCACCTTAGGGTAAACATTTGAAAAATGGAAATAGAATTAATAACTTGCAGATCATTAGAGGAACAAAACAACAAAAAATCCTTGAAGGAAGTGTGGTAAGTAGAGACATATATAAAAATCCACAAAGTGGGGAGAAGGGGGAATTAGATATCAGGATAAATATAAATCACTAAGTAGGACAGAGAATGTGTCCAAATATATTATTTTGATATATTTTGATATATTAATATGATAATAATCATATTATTTTTGAGTGAATAAAATTCATGTGTTAAAAACAGGTTTTTGAATTACAAAAAAATAAAGCATACAGTATTAAGTAAAATTCAGGCTGAAAACCTTTAAAGGCAAAAACAAAATTTTTCACTTTGATGAAAGGAACACTCCAGCATGAAAATATTATAGTCAATAATATTTATGTACCCAACAACATAGCTTGAAATATATAAAGGAGAAATGATTAGTCATGGAGAACAAATTGACTAAGCTACAAACCTAGTGAGAGAGTTTATTACACCTCTCAGAAATGAAAACAGATAAGTAGACCAAAATAAGTCTAAGTGTATAAAAAATAAAATGTTTGAACAAACAAAATTTGAATTCAATAGAAATTGCACGTTTTGTGAATTTGAATAATGAAAAAATTAAACAAATAAATATGTATTACCTCAAATTTCACAAAACTATACTTCTAAAAAATACACATGGAACATTCACAAATATTAATTATGAATTAGAGCCTAAAGGAATCTCAATAAATTACAAAAAGCTGATTTCATGTAATCTATAGCCAATAACAAAGCTTAATACAATTAAGAATTAATAAAATATGAGCAAAAAATTGCATTCACTGAGAAACAAAGTATATAAATATATAAAACACAGTTTTCTAGAACTTTTACATTGAGTTAGAGAAAATATAAAAATGGAAATTATTACTTATAAAATGTTTGTCAAAGATAACACTTAGACATAAGTGTCGGTATATAAAATATACCATAGGTAATAAACTTTGAATAATATATGACCTTAAAATAATATATTAGAAAAATAAGAAATTTGGGAATAAATGAACTGAACTTTCAATTTAAAAAGCGGGAATAGAAAAATGAAAATTATTTAAAAAATTTTAAAAAGCTAGGATAGGAAAATTCAGTGATTTTAGAAAGCATAAATTTAATAAATATAATGGCTAGAATAATAACACAAAAAGGTAAAACAAAATTTGAAAAGACAGAAGTATTTATATTAATATTCATAACATTAATAAATAATAATATTTATAAAATTTATATAAATGTGTTTGAATTAGGAAATCAATTTGAAGTTACTTCTTAGTTCCTGACACTCAAGAAAGTGACTGGGTTATGTAATCCTTGGCAGAAATTGAGTGATTTATAACAAATAGTTGATCAGTCATCCAATTGATCAATCTTACTTTCTGTAGGTCCAACACACTGAACTACCCTCATCCTTACAGAGAAAAGCCTGAAAATGCCAGATGATCAGACACAAAGCTATACTGGTTGGGGGGCATTGAGCAGGGTGATGAATTGCATTTCATACAACCCAAAATAGCCCATGCCCATTTACCAACTTGAAGGGCGCTCGTCAGGTCAAGGGGAGCTCTGCCAGGAAGCAGACACTACAATGGTGACCTTGAATCTTGCCTGGCTGATAATGGACCACAAAGAATTGACAAAATCCAACCGCTTGTGGGAAGATACATGGCTTTCTTCAGCAGATGGTGAAAGATGAAATAGATTGGCTTGGAAAAAACACCAAAGAGCTTTGGGCTTATTGATTTTTATAAACAAAACCCTTTGGGTGGCCTATGAGTAGAAAAACACTAAGACAATTTTCTTCTGGAATAAAAATAGAGTTGTACAAATTAAATATGCTTTACCTCTGAAATATATGCTAAGGCAGAAGTAGAGTTAACTCCTACTGGACCTTTTCCTTTCATTTTTTGTTAAATCAAAATGAAGCTTGCTTAGCTCTTTCTAATGAAGTGGAGGGCGAGGCAGCAAGGTCTCCCCAGATCCTTGATTTTCACAGATACAAAGAGTTGAATTGAAGCTGGATCTTTCAGGCAGGAGTCCCATCTTCATCCACCTTCCTTCTTCACTAGACAAATTCATATACATTCTATACGTTTTCATTTAAATGGACATTTTTTGTAGAATCCTGGGTGTTAAAATGTTCTCCATTTCTGGATTTTGTTCATTCTCCAGTGTATAATTTGCTAGATGATATTGTCTGTATGTCAACCCAACCCCTACAACATGCTGCCCCCTCCTTGAGGAAGCAAACCAAGTCACTGTGTGTACCAAAGGTGAAAAACCAAATCTTATTGGAGGGAGAGAGAGAGAGAGAGAGCACAAATAAGGGGGAAGGATAGAGGGAGAGGGAGAAGCAGATTCCCTGATGAGCAGAGAGCCCACTGGGGACCCTGGAGCTAAAGGCAAACACTTAAACAACTGAGCCACCCAGGTGCCCAAAACAAAATCTTATTTTTGTTCCTAAGATCAGGGAGGAAGAGAGCAAAGAAAGGAGAGAGTATGGTCATGAAGCTAAATTTTATGAGTGATTACTCTGTACAAGACATTATCCAGGTCATTTCACATTATATTGCATTTAATCTGCACATCAGCCTTGCTATATTGACACTGATCTCTTCAGAGCTTACAAAATTTAAGGGCTTTAGCCCAGGTCACAGAGTTGGTTAACATTATACCTTTCATCTCATTCCAAAGCATGTGCTCTCTTTGCTGCTACATAATTGTGTCAAATTTAAAAGCAAAATAAGTTCCCTTCAATATTGTCATTCCCTATAGGAGATGCGTCGCTAAAATGTACAGTGGACCTTTCATTGCCAATGATCCTGAGAAAAATCAGAGCAGGTGATATGGTACCTTTGGATGATGGTGTTTATTTAAGTGGAACAAGCCTGAATTTAAAACATAGCTGAGAAAAGATAGAGAACGCTTTGTTAGCAATGAACAGAGTTTTCAAAGAAAATGCACAATTTAAGTGTTTGTCACTCAATAGGAAATGGAATACAAATCCATTTAAGGTCTTTCTAGATCTGATTTAATATTCAAAGTTACAGTAAGCTCATTCTCTTTGGCAGGACATTAAATTAATAAAATAAACATATAAAAATTAATCAATAAAATTAATTTTCTGACCCATAGCCTTCAAATAATAATAAGACTGGATGCACACATAATTTTTTTCTGTCCACAAGAAGATTTTGACCACTTGATTTTAATTATACATCTTTTAACTTATTAAATATATAGTACACATACATATTTATACACATATACATAATATATTTATACATATATTATACTGCATGTAGTATATAAGTGTCAATATATGATGTAGATATATGTGTATACATATTCATTTACATACATATTCATATTCATACATATACATATTCATATATATATAAAGATCATTTTGTTTCAAATGACATTAAGCAATTGTAACTACTTTAAACATAAATGGGACTTTTGGAAATATACTCTGCTATCTCATGGAATCAAAGAAAGTAGTAAATCAAATATTATTATGAAGGAAAAAGAGCTTATTTAACCCAATGTGTTTGATATCAGCAATACATTAAACTTCTGCCTAATTGCTACTATAAATAGATTCAGCTCAAAATATGATCAACCTATCTTAAGTGCAGTCTAGTTCTGGACTTATCAGAACTGTTGGCTTGTGCAAAATCATTTAAGATGAATGTGGCTGATGAGGGTGGGGGAGAGTCCCCATTGTTTCGGTGGTTACCTGAGGAAAGGGAATCATAAACTTGAATGATATATCCTGTTATGAGAATTTTGATGAAAGTTTTCTCCAAACTTTATTTTTCTGTTTCTAATATGTTACACTTTCAAAGTTAAGCATTTTGACCAAACTAGAAATTTGATTCTACTTAGCTGGACCCACTTGGTTTGGCTATTGTTGCAATGACACAGTCTATGGAAAAACCAAAATGTTGTATTCAGAATGACTAAGGCTGTGCTCTGTAATAACTGTCTAGGTTGCAGTCCTTAATCCTTGTTCAATTCTGTCTTTTTTTTTTTTCAAGCCATGTCCACCATGCTTGGATTCTCTACCCTGGACATTGCAACCTGCTGACTTCCCACTTCTCTCATCCATGGCTGAATGAAGGTGTGGCTCTCTGTCTCCCTAAAGTAAAGCTCTGTCTCTGTGTGATCTCTGGTGTCATCAGCATTCTGCTGCAGCTTTGGTATAGAAGTAGTGCTTTAGTAATGTCAGCAGAGAGAAGCTGATATGAGAACAGTTGCCCACTGGTGCCTTTTGCATTCTTCCTTGCAGCAGCCCTCCAGAAGCCATAGCTCAAGGGCATCATTGCTTGTTTTATACCCAGCGTCATGGTTGATTTCATGTGCAAATATCCTTGCTTTAATTAAAGTGTTCATTCTATTTTCCACCTTTTTTTCCCAGCTAAAATCAGTGTATGTCAATTTCCTGCACAATTTTTGAAAACATAATTTTAACTGTTGCACATAACGTTTGATTTAGTGGATCAACTGTAACTTACTCAACCGTTCCACTATTGTTGAAACCGTAGATGGTGTCCTTTCATTACTGTGAATCCTACATAGGCACAAACCTGTGTACTGTAATATCTCCTTCCCAAATAGTGGACAATTTATTTAATCCTGCCAAAAGCTAACAATCTATGCTTTCTAACACTTATTGTCATTTTGTATTCCTTGACATTTTCTGTTCTTCTTTTCATTGTCATATTCATTATACAAGAAAAAAAATTCTTTTTCTTCCTAAGATCAGATACTTACTTTACTTACATTCTGCCAGCTTCATAAATGAAAAAGTACTGGTTACCATTTTTTTATTATTAGCAAAGGTGAACTTGTGTGTGTGTGTGTGTGTGTCCTCGCTTAAAAATCTTTTCTAGTTCCTATTTCTTCTGTGAACTGTCTGATTTTTTTGTTCATTGGCCTTTGCCAAAAGTCATTAGGATGACTTCCCTGCCAGGATTGTCAAATCTTGGGCAAGTCATATCATGTCTTTTCTCATCTATGTACCTCAGGGACATACGGCATTTTAATGACATAATAGACATCAGACTAAAACTTGAAAATAGTGGGTATTCAAGAAATGATTCTTGATAATATTAACATTATTTTTGTTGTTTTTATTACATAAGTGACTTGATTATCCAGAGAGTCCTAAAGAGCAGTGATGGCAGAGTTGTTATTTGATTCCTCATGTTTATGGAAATTCCTTTATTGCTTCACACTAGTAATTATCATCTTGAATCTTGGCTCAGTATATACCACTTATTAGAAAGAATTTAATAATCTAACAAGGCTTTTTAGATTCTTTTGAGATGAATTTTCTTTTGCTTTGCATTTGATTTCACCGATTTGGTGCTTTATTAGGATAAAGTTTTTGATTTTAACCATTTTGTCTTTGAAAGATTAAACCTTATTTGGTTGTGGTGAAATTGTTTTCGTGAGATACTAGCTGTTATTAAGAAAGAACTGGGGGCACCTGGGTGGCTCAGTTGGTTAAGCAACTGCTTTTGGCTCAGGTCATGATCCCGGAGACCTGGGATCGAGCCCCACATTGGGCTCCCTGCTCAGCGGGAAGCCTGCTTCTCCCTCTCTCACTCCCCCTGTTTGTGTACCCTCTCTGGCTATGTTTCTCTCTGTCAAATAAATAAAATCTTTAAAAAAAAAAAAGAAAGAAAGAAAGAACCAAGGGTTTTCAAATCTATAGTCATTGATCTGTTTTCAGCTTATATCATCCTGGTATTTTTTTAAATATCAGGACTATATTTCCTTTATAATCAAACTGGTCTCTTTGATTTCTCCTGGGTGTTAGATCATAGTCTGTTGTGTGAAAGTTTTCTGCTGCTGAATATTTAGAAGAACTAGCTTTTGTAACCAACGGGACTTGAGGCTTCAGTTGGGTCACTCTTTAACACATTTATGAGCCACTTTTCATGTCACATATTTATTCTGTTTTCTACTTCATTTGGTCATCACTTAGGTATTTTGAATTTTTAACATTCTTTGAAAATTATCTGTTACATAAAGTTTCAGATTAATCAATATACACTATTGTATTTTATTATAAATTAAACATCTCTTCTGAAATCACTGTCCCATCTCCTTTCTTCCTACTTTATTTGCATTATTTTTCCCTTCTTTAAGCTTGTTTTTGTCTTATAACTCACTTTAACTTTTTAAATATTCATTTTATAAGCTCTTTTATTTTTTTAAATTTTCAGCGCCTAATTTATTACTATTTTATCATTATTATTGTTGAAAATGGTAATCTATAAATTCACCTTTTTTGCACTTTTGTCATAAGATATAACTCTAGATAAGGTGCTTTTATAAATTGCATCCATTGAAATCATATTTGTTTATTACTGACTCTGTACTAGACCATTACTAGGAATTTATGGTATAATTATGACTATGATGTTTATCTTACCACTTGGAGATTACACAAGAGAAAAAGAGATTACTAAATTGGGATGCTTAAAACACCACAGTAAGTGTTAAGATAATAACCGCATCGTCCCATGGAAACACAGAAAAGGAAGCACATTTGAGCAGTACCATAAAATGCTGAACAAATATTAAATATTGCTTTTGCTTTACTTCTTTTGCACATGTCATCCTTAAAGCACTACACAAAATACTTGACTCTCTGTCTCTCCTCTGCCACCCCCTCTCACTCCTCATTTGATAGGATACAAGTGAAATATGTCTGAACAGTGGCTCTTATCTATCCATCTACTCTCCCTGCCTCCACCTTCTCTACCTACCTACCTTGCATTTATCTGTATACAGAATCTGTCTATCTATGCAGCCACAGGCTCAGAAAGCTTTCATGCATGGACTGGCCACCATGAGCTATAATCCAGCATAGAATAGTAATATTCCCTTTTGGTAGTCTGTGTCTTTTTAAAAAAATTTCTTTAAATTTATTTTTCAGTGTTCCAAGACTCATTGTTTATGTCCCACACCCATTGCTTGATGCAATACATGCCCTCAATATCCACCACCAGGCTCATCCATCCCCCCAACCCACTCTCCTCCAAGACCCTCAGTTTGTTTCTGAGTCCAGAGTCTCTTATGTTTCGTCTCCCTCCCCAATTTACCCTACTTCCCATATTCTGTGTCTTATAGCACAATGTTTCCCAAATTGGCTTCCACAATTGATAGGTATTATATGAAAAAATAAGCTGGGAATCTCTAGGTCAAATAATTATATTTCCTATTATACTGTTAAGGACTTGAATGTACTTTGAAACCCCCATAGAGGAATATAATATGTAGAGTTTTTCATATTAATTTCATCATGGGTTTCTTTGATTTGGGACCTTCTTGAGAGAACAATATTCTTTGCAATAGACTTTGTGAAGAGCTCTTTTATATTGCCGTGGATATATTTGGTTTGGAATTCTGCCAGCCTCAGAAAAGGAGACGTAGAAAGGCCACTGAATGTATCTATATGTATTGCGAAATGTTAATTATAGGATAAATCATAAGTGAAACAAAAGGCATACACACAATAAAATATACAATACAATATGTAAATATGTATGCTATTTAGAATACAAATCCTATAGTGTCTTGCAGTATCATACAACGGAGGTTTTTTTATTTATTTTATTTTTTCAGTGTTCCAAGATTCACTGTTTATGCCCCACACCCAGTGTTCCATGCTATACGTGCCCTCAATACCCACCACCAGGCTCACACATCTCCTCCCACCCCTCTCCTCCAAGACCCTCAGTTTGTTTCTGAGTCCAAAGCCTCTCAAGTTTCATCTCCTTCCCCAATTTACCCCAGTTTCCATTTCCTTTCCTTCTCCTACTGTCCTCCACATTACTACTTATGCTCCACAAGTAAGTGAAACCATATGATACTTGATTTTCTCTGCTTGGCTCATTTCACTCAACATAATCTCCTCCAATTCGGCCCATGTTGCTACAAAAGTTGGGTATTCGTCCTTTCTGGTGGAGGCATAGTATTCCATTGTATATATGTACCACATCATCTTTATCCATTCATCTGTTGATGGGCACCTTGGCTCTTTCTTCAGTTTGGCGATTGTGGTCATTGCTGCAATGAACATTGGGGTACATATGGCCCTTCTTTTCACTACATCTGTATCTTTGGGGTAAATACCCAGTAGTGCAATTGCAGGGTCATAGGGTAGCTCTATTTTTAATTTTTTAAGGAATCTCCACACTGTTTTCCAAAGCAGCTACACCAACTTACATTCCCACCAACAGTGTAAAAGGGTTCCCCTTTCTCCGCAGCCTCTCCCACACTTGTTGTTTCCTGTCCTGTTAATTTTGGCCATTTTGATTGGTATAAGGTGGTATCTCAATGTGGTTTTGATTTGAATTTCCCTGATGGCTAATGATGATGAACATTTTTTCATGTGCCTGTTAGCCATTTTTATGTCTTCTATGGAGAAGTGCCTCTTCATGTCTCCTGCCCATTTTTTGATGTGATGATCTTTATTTTGGTTGTTGAGTTTGAGGAGTTCTTTATAGGCCTTGGATACCAGCCCTTTGTAGTGTCATTTTTGCTTTTATTTCCTTTGCCTTTGGAGATGTGTCTTGAAAGAAGTTGCTGTGGCCAATGTCAAAGAAGTTACTGCCTATGTTCTCCTCTAGGATACAACAAAATTTTTTTAATGAGACATAGCATATGTGTGATGCATTGCATAGAGAATGCCTATTAGATCATTTAGGAGGAAAAAAGTTGTTCTTTCAGGGAACAGTAGTAAAATGGCCAAGACGTTGTAAAAAATGATTGGAAGGCTGACTTTTTATTTTTAAATTGGTGAGACTTATGATTCACGTCCACAGGAACCAAGCTATATCCAGCTGGGTAGAAGGTATAACAAATTGAATCTGCTCCTACTTGGATGACACAAAGAGAAATTCATAGTGAGAAGAGAATTTCTATAATCTTGGGATATGGAAACCACTAGAATTGACTACAGTTTGTTGATAATTCAAAACAGGACAACTAAGTAGAACATCAAACCAGGGGATCTTTATTTCCAAGGTAGAATATTATTAGACTCCATATCACCTTTTTCTTTAATTTTTTTGAAATGATTTTGGATGTAGAGAACAGTTGCAGAGATGGTTTCTGTATATCATGCAAATAGCTTCTCCTGATACTACACCTGACATACCATGGTTCAATTATTAGAACTAAGAAATTAACATGATAATAATGCTAATAAAAAAAAGTAGACTTTGTTTAGATTTTCTCAGTTTTTCTGGTATTTTTCACAGAATTATTATTATTTTTTTTAATTCTAGGATCCAATCCTGCATTGAACATTGCATTTAGCTGCTAGAAACCCTTTATCTAATCTATGATAATGCCTCAGTCATTCCTTGTCTAGTGTGACCTTAACACTTCTGAAACATATTGGTCAGGTATTTTATAAAATGCTACCCTGATTTATGTTTGTATGTTTTCGTGATTAGACTGAGGTTATACATTTGAGGCAGAACATCTGAGAGATGATGGCCCCTTGCTACAATATCATTATCAGACACATGTGGTACCAATATGACAGGAGATGTTTGCCTTGATCACGAGTTTACCGTGTCTGCTGGGTTTCTATATCGTAAAGCTATTACTTTTCTTTTTCCTTACCCTATTTGTTAGATGTGACTGACTAAATGTATCCTGCCTAGCAGTGAGGAATTCACCACCACTACCTGGAGGGAGTATCAAAGAGTTGGTGGACATATGTTAAAATCACCATACTAGTTAATAAATATTTCAGGAGACATACTTTGAAGATATGCAAATATC
>PITA01020989.1:21805-33811 GCA_004023965.1 Spilogale gracilis | reverse complement strand
AGGGGCGCCTGGGTGGCTCAGTTGATTAAGTGACTGCCTTCGGCTCAGGTCATGGTCCCAGAGACCCGGGATCGAGTCCCACATCAGGCTCCCTGCTCGGCAGGAAGTCTGCTTCTCCCTCTCTCACTCCCCTTGCTTGTGTTCCCTCTCTGGCTGTGTTTCTCTCTGTCAAATAAATAAAATCTTAAAAAAAAAAAAAGATTTTTTTCTTTGAAAGACAGAGCACACAAGTGCACAAGTGCATAGGGGAAGGGGAGAGGAAGAGGGAGACTCCCATGCGGACTCCGAGCTGAGCGCAGAGCCCGAACGATCCCACGACCCTGAGGATCATGACTTGAGCTGAAATCAAGAGCTGAATGCTCGACTGAGCCTCCCAGGCACTCCTGGAATCACCTCAGTTTGTAAACTACGCTTTAAGAATCAGGAATCCAAGCTGAGCCCCACGGCTAGGGGGACAGAGAAGATGGTCACACCAAGCCTGATTACGAGCACCGCCCCAGGACCCTGGGTGACAGCTGGCTTTCACCACAAATACCTGGAAGGCAAGTTCATGTGTGTATGTATTTAACCAAAACATCATCTCTGACACACATTCCTCTCCACTTGCTTTGCTCACTGGAGCACGCCACCCTGTGTGGATTAACACACTATTTCAGAGGCACAGAGGCGATCCTGCCTCCGGCCCCTGCCAACGGCCAAGCCACTTGTCCTGGGAAGGCAGCAGTGAGCAGAACCGTGCGTGCGGTCTGCCTTCAGCAGGCACCCGTGGCGGCCCGGCCATGCCTCACAGCCACTCTTTCTGCACCCAAGCCTCTTGAATCTCCCATCACCAGCCCTCTGCTTCTATTCCACGACTCTCTGGAACTTAGTCTGTTAACAGGCCACTCGCTCTTGTTCCATTTTCGGCATATGCCTGCCGTGAACAAACCTGGCTGTCCCGAGATCAACCTGCCTCAGTATCTCTCCTCAAAGGGCTACTTTTCCCTCCCATGTGCTCAAAATAGAAAGCGTCCTTCCTGGTCCCACAAATAGCAACAACATTCCTCTGTGGGCAACACTCATTCTTTAGAACGTTAGCCTCTAGTCCTATCACATTCCTGGCCACCCACACACCTACCAACGCGATCCATCCAACCCCCTCGGTCTTAGTTCCTGCCCCCTTTATGCCCAGTGCACCCCGGCTGCCATTTCCATAGCACCCCAGTAGCCCAGGTAATGGGTTTTAATTTACAAACTCCCGCCAGCATGTTCCCACTTCTCAGCCTTACTGTTCCCTGCACATGCCAACCATGTTCCTGCCTCAGGACCTTTGTGCATGCTGGCCACGCCCACTTTACCTCAGCCTGGAATGCTCTTCACCTAGATACACAGCTCTCTCACTTTGCTTAGGTCTCTGGCCACGTCACTGCCTGAGAGGGGCTTTCCCTGACCAGTGTCCTTCACAGAGCCCCTACCCACTTTCCCCTTATTCTGTGCCTCAAGAGAACTCTGCTTTGTTCCCCGCTGTATCTCGGGAACCTGCAACAGCGCCTGATACATGGTAGGCAGAGACACAGGATCACATAGGAGTACACGAATCCAACTATTCCTGTGATGACATACGTCAAGACAGCTTCCAGTCTGTCACGGTAAGTAATGTTCACCGGGTGCTGATGCTGTAAATTCTCGAGGACAGAATTCCAAAGAGGAGCCATGGTCAGGGTTATGCACACGTAAGGTATTACCAGCCACAGGAAAAGGGTTAGGTGTTTATAACCCTGTGACTCATATCAGCAAAGAACTGGAATCACTATTCATTATGGTCTAGTTTAAGTCCAGTTATCTTGTAACTCTCTTCTCTACAAGTTAGGCGTAGGTGCCTTGAGCACGTGCTAAGCTGTACTGAAGTTCAAACCGTGACGTCCTGGCTCAGGCGTTCAGGAAAGCAAGCGCTGGATAACGCACAGCCCAGCTCCAAGCACGCAAGCCACTCTTTCCGGCACTCCACACGCTGCCATTTTAAGACAAAACCAGTTTTCTTTCCTCTTTTAAGCCTTTCTGTGTCTGGTGTGCTCTGTTTTTTTCTCACCGTGGCCATTTATTACTTTTATAATTTGAGAGTGAAATAAGGTGGCACACACTGTTGGCACATCACCTGTAGCCACACAACGAAGCATCCAGAAGGTTCCGGTGAGCGTCCTGTGTTATCACGGACAGAGCCACAGCTAAGCAACAGCATCCTCTGAGGGCCTAGCGACCATGGCGGCACTTACCTGCTGAATCATCTCTTCAAACTTCTCCTTTTCGTATTTCTGAAGTGCTTTATAATCTTCCACGGATGTCACATCCAGCTTATGCTTCGTCTTTGGTTTTGGTGGTTCAAACGGACACGTGAGGATTGCGATCTTAGCGTTTTCTACGTGCTGTGGGGAGAGAGAAAACCCTGAGGCTGGCGGACTTGGGAGAGAACGCCGTCAGAAGCCGAAAGGCCTGGACTTACTTTTGGCATCTGTGGGTGACTGAAATCTTTGTCCACGATCACGCCCTTGATCAGTTTAGTGTCCTCCAGCCTCCCGCCCACTTTGCCTTCCACTTTGATGAGCTCGAAGTCCACGTCCCTGCGCTGCATGTCCGCCACAGTGAGGACGGCGTTCACGGCGATCTCGGCCATCTGCCGGTGACAGCTGTTAACCCTGAGGAAAAGCCCAAGGTCACGTCCGCGGCTGGCTGCTGTGACCGAAGCAGCACACGCACAGTACCGCGGGAGCTCGAGGTGTTTCCCAACACTAGTGCCGTTCAGGGTCTGTAGCCAACAGTGCCACCAGAACCCGCGCTTTCGACAATCTGGGGCACGGCTTCCTCATCTAGGCTCCAGACCCCGACGAAAACCGTTCCCTGGGATGGGGAAGGAAAGGACATCTTGTCTAAATGAGGTGCGGCACACAGGACCAAGTGAGAAGACCTGACCCGGCTGCTACCTTCGTGAGAACTCCCACAGTCTCAGTTACGGACCTGGTGGGGGCGGTAGTGGCATCTTTTTTTGAAGCCTTTGAAACATCTGAACAGATTGCTCAATAAGTCTACTTTTGGTTCTGGAAAAACCGCACGGAAATTTGGTACCTAAAATTCAGTGCCTGAAACCTTGAATCATTTTAGAAAGACGATAACCACGAAGCTGTTTAAACGTTATCAGTATCCTAACTAGGGAATTTACAGTATTTTGCTTTATTCTAAATATGTCTGGCCATCACTGGTTGTTTCAAGCACCTTCAGTCCTAGAGACCTACGTGTACTTGATTTTACAAAGACCTGCAAACAGAGCAAGATCAAATGTAAAGCCGTAACAGGAGATCTGTGCGTTCTGAGTAAGGGTAACACGTGCCTTCCAGGAGGAAGACTGTGCTGTACTTGGGACTCTAGGGAGTCTTTGGGGAGACTCCAGGGACTCTAGGGAGTCTTGGGACGCTACCCTCTAGGCAGCGTGTCTCAGCGCCTGGACAACGGGAGGCACCTTGCACAGGACTGGGGTAGAGGCCTTGCTCCGGGGGTAGAGGGTGCGACAATTTTTGTTGCACTCCCCCTGACATCCGAGCCAAAACCAGAACTTCCTCCTTTTTGCTAAAACTACCACACCCAAATTAGAAATTAAAGCATATCTCACACTGATCCTGACTCAAAATAACCAGTGTAATGAAGCACTGCAGGCTAGATTTTTATGCTACATCACAGCAAGAGCCAGTAAATCTCTAGTATTGTTCAAATAAGTATGTCCCTTGGCTGAGGTTGCTTCGAGTCTCCAGGGAGCGGGAACTGTGTCTTTGAGTCCCAAAGACACGGCAACAGGCCTGGTAAATAGCAGTCATTATGTAAACGTTGAAAATGCCCAATGTAAGTCAATTTCAAGACTGTCCCTTCTTACAAAAATTCTGGACCAGTAACCTGCTTGTTGAATAAATGAAAACTGGAGCCCCTCCTCCTAAATGGCTCCCTAGCAAAGAAACGGTACAATTGTTTCAAAAATTAACATTCCCCAAGTAGGACCTATCTTGCTAAATTAAAGAAGAGCATCCCTTACAAATACTGCAGAGAGGACTTAATACCTAAGTCTGGAACTCCAGTTTCCAACTACAACAGACACATGTGGCTAGACCTGCCTCACAAACAAAGTAAACCAAAGCAACAAAAACAAAACGCAGTAAACCAATGAGTGCGAGGCTACCAGGGGCCTCAGAAGGGACGTCTTTAGCAATAAGCCCACACATTCGGCTTCCTCTCCAAGTGCCAGCAGGGGTGCTCGACTGTAAACGTACACTTTGGAGCCCAGCGTGGTCTTGGCGGTCTGAATCAGGGGCTCAGTGTCCTTGATGTCAACGAGGACACTATCGCTGATCTTGTCCAGGTGCTCAATAGCAATGCGGGCGGCCTGCTCGTAGCCGTCGGCGATCCTGATGGGGTGAATGCCCCGGTCCAGCAGCTGCTCGGCTTCCTCCAGGAGGGCACCAGCCAGGACTGCAGATGGGACAGCGCATGAGCAGATCAGGGAAGTGCTAAAGCTTTTATGATCGATACCGATTAGACGCTACTCTATGAGGAGGAAGGTTCTGGAATTAAGGTAAAAGTACCTTGGAGACAGAGCTATTTTAAGAGAGCCTCTGGCTTTGCTTTTAGGAAAGATCTAACAGCTCCTCCCCTTATAAATGGGTGTTCAGCTCTCAGTGATGGACAGAATGTAACCAAAGAACATAACCTAAAAACATTTTTATAAGGACAAAAACCTCTTGTGTTTCCCGGGCCAAGAGTTTCTTTTCTTTTAGGATTTTAGGATTTTATTTATTTGAGAGAAAAAGAGATCATGAGGAGGGCAGAGGAGCAGAAGGAGAAGCAGACTCCCCACAGAGCAGGGAGCCTGATGTGGGGCTTGATCCCAGGACCCTGGGATCATGATCCGAGCCAAAGGCAGACGCTTAACAGACTGAGCCATCCAGGTGCCCCAGAATTTTTAAAATTTTAAGTAATCCCTACACCCAACATGCGCCTCTAACTTACAATCCCAAGATCAGGAGTTGTATGTTCTACCAAGCGAGCCAGTCAAGCACCCCTCCCAGGCCAGGGATTTCCATTCAGTAAAATTTGTTGGTGATAAGAGGATTTAAGAACTTACAATTTATCCTCCCCACCATCTTCCCTCCCCCTTGTTTTAGGGTCACAAAGAGGGAAAATACTGTTTGTTTTAATATTGCTATACTCCAAGCACATGTGTAATAGTGCTTGGTACCCAATAAATATTTGTTAAATAAATGAATTCAAATCTCATCTGCAGAAAAGGTAACATTAAAGCCATCTCCCTCTTCCACCTTCCCCAACTTTTGAAGTATTTCAGACCTTCAGGAAAAAGTGCAAGGATAGTAAAACGAACAGTTTACTAACACCATTTTGCCACTTTCTCTACGAATGTACGCACATAACTCTGTTCAACTATGTGATTACAGTTGCAGACATCATAACCTGTCACCCCTAAATATCTGGGCCCCCAGCTCTAAGTACAAGGGCACTCTCCTACAGCACTATAAGGTAAAGCCATGCTCAGGAAACTTAATGGGGCACGACTGCAATGTGCCTTCCACAAACCCTCCCATGTATCCCAAAGGGCCCTCACAGTGAAACAAAACAAAAACAAAGAAAACAAAAAAGCACCCACGTCCAATCCAGTGCTATGCACTCAGTTGGGTGCCATTTCTCTTTGGCTCCCCTGATTCAGAACAGCTGTTCAATGCTCTCCCAACCCCTTCTTGTTCTTCCAGGAAAAAAAGACTTTTCAGCCTTGTATTGAGCACGCCCTTCAACTGGATTTGCGTGACTGTCTCCTCACATCTGATTCACAGTAAACATTCTTGGGAGGCGTGTGCCATTTTAACTAATACATCTGAAACGGGGTGTCAGAAAGACTACTGTGCTTTCTTACCAACTACTCCCGTGGTCCCATCTCCAATTTCATCATCCTGTGACTTGGACAGCTCCACCATCAGCTTGGCAATCTGGTGATCGACATCCATCATGCTTAGAATGGTGGCTCCGTCATTTGTCACCGTCACGTCGCCATCCTTGTCCACCATCATTTTATCAAGTCCTAGAAAGATGGCAATGTTTATAACGGCATTAGGCCAAAGAACAAAAACAAAATCTATACCAGAAAGTGTAAAAAAAAAGTTAGGCCTCTTGACCCAATTCCTATTTACAGAACTTATTATAAAAATTTTACATAAAAGAGTATCTACATGCAGACACTCAGGTTGGCGAATACAAATGAAGACACTGGAAGCAATCCAAAGGGCTAAAGCCAGAGAAATGGGAGGGGAAAAAAAAAAGGAGTGTCAGTAAATGTAACATTAATCATAAGGGACAACTACAATTTGGAAAATGCAATGAAATGATGCGAAAACGGAGAGAAAAACTCTGACGTAAAACCCTATGCACCTTGGACCATACACATGTTGGAAGCCCAGAACACATAAAATAAGTGTGTTAGCGCTGAGGACCTAGGACGCCCCCTGCTCCACATCCCAACTTTATAAAAAGGTTTTATCAACTCTCTACAATTGATAACAGTCGTCAAAAAAACACAGACTGGTAGTCTCTTACCATTTGGTCCAAGTGATGTTCTCATTGTATTTGCTACAGCCTTTGCCGCCATGATATGAGACTAAAAAATGAAACAAACAGAAAAAAACGAATGTTCAAGTTACCTGTAATTTTTTTTTTAAAGATTTTATTTATTTGACAGCGAGAAACACAGCTAGAGAGGGAACACAAGCAGAGGGAGTGAGAGAGGGAGAAGCACGCTTCTCGCCGAGCAGGGAGCCCGATGTGGGGCTCGATCCCAGGTCTCCAGGATCATGACCTGAGCCGAAGGCAGTTGCTTAACCAACTGAGCCACCCAGGCGCCCCTCAAGTTACCTGTAATTTTAAGCTAAAAGCATACAACTGATGATTATAAAACCTAACCATACGTAGTTTCTATTCTTTAGAATCTTCTACACTTAAAAGAAAACACACAAGTCTAAATGTGATGCCCTTCACCACCACCAGCTTAAGTAGACCATTCCTCCATAAAAGAACCAGAACCAAGTGCTTTAACTCAGCACATCTATGAGGGAGGTTCTCCTACCTGCCCCATTTTACAGCTGAAAGCATGAGCAGTCTGACTGGATGGGCCTTGCAAGACCACTTTGCAATGCTGACCCCACGCAGAGAGCCCAGATGGACACGTACAGCACCCTGAACTATCCCGTTATGGTGTCCTGCAGAACCGGGCCCTTCTCTCCCTCAGTCGAGCCAGTACACGGCCCATATGTGAAAAGTCACCTTTGCCAGTCATGTGCCAAGATCATCAATAATGTAATGGAAACCTGAAAGAATCCTTTCCTGTTTGCACACATAATCAGTCTCATTTTTCCCTCCAAATGCCATTTCCTTTGCTCCCAGTCTTGCTGTCACTAACCTGACCTGGATCCAGAGCATCCTACAGAAATCCAGTCTCTCATCTCACTCCCTATCCTTTAGACTCATCCAACATCCTACTAACCCATCCATTTTCCTCAAACATGTTATTTGCCGGTGTGCAAACCTTAAACAACTCCCTAGTGCTTCAACATTCGAGTCTGAAAGCTTCAGCGTTTCCTGCAATGCCCTCCACAATCTGAGAGCTAGTTCTCCTTACAGTCATGACAGTCCATTCCTATTCCTCAAATATGTCCTCTGATCCTTGAAACAGTACAGCGCATAGAAGGCGCTCTGCTCATCAAACCCTGCCCGACTGAAAAGCAGTTCGAACATACCTGTTTTGTGAAGCCCTCCTGGGTCACCAGATAAGAAAAAACAAACTTTACAGATCTGTGAAAATCCTGGTTGTCACTAAAATACACATTGACACATTTGTCTGTGTAATGGGATTTTTAAAAGAAAAACCATCACAGGTAGGCAGTTCTTAACCAGGGATGATTTTGTCCCTCGGGAGACATGCGGCACTGCCTGCAGACGTCTTGGGTGGTAACAAATGGGACGGGGGCTACTATTAGCAGGGCCCGCACAAAGAAGAATGATCCAGCCCCCCAAACCCTAACAATGCCAATGCTGAGAACTCTGGCTTTAGACCACTTGCTTTGGAGTCAGCCAGAGGTGGGCTTAAATCAAGGTCCCCTTCTTCAGAGATAAGCTGCACCACAGCCCCTCAGGAAGGGACCCCATGTAACCCCCATCCTCAGCCAGAGGGAGGGGTACTACCCCCACTGAGAAATGAGGTCCGGAAACAGTGAGAGGACTGTATGGCTCCTTCACTTGTTTAAAATACGGAGACACCAAGTGAAGACAGATACCTCAGACTTAGCGATCCTATCTCACTGTGAACAATCCCTAAAGAAGTCCGTGTTCTCTCAAAGCTTCCCCCACATTTTCTGCCGACCCCTGCGTTCTGACTACTTTCTCACCTGGACTCCTGCCCCTAAGTTCTCTAGTTCCTCTGGTCCTTCCTGTTCCCTTTCCTCCACCTCCGAAAGTACAGTTCTACCTGAACAGCGGTTGTGCTTAAAACCCCCTTACTGGCTCCCCTCCTTCCCAGCATTAACACCTTGACTGTGAGGCATTCAAGAGCTTTCCACCTTCGGGGAAATGCTGTTAATTTAAAGGAGACTGGGCTCCACCAAAATCACACTGCTCTTTCCCTCTACAGTGTGTCTTGTGTTTTCTTGCCCAGCCTTTTGCTTTGCTCTCCCCTCTCCCCCAAATATTACTACCTCTGTCCCATTCAAAACAGAGACCCCATTCACCCTCCACCTTTTATCCACATCCACAAGCGTGATGCTAGTCACACGCGCTGCTGTACGTTCCTTGCATGACGGTCATGGGTGTCCACCTTCTACCCCGGTATTTTATTTAAGGGCACACGCTTTTCTGTACGACCCCATGTAGCATCACGCCATGTAGACAGGTGCTGAGAAATTAGATGCTACAACGACTAATCATATAAGAAGTGACAAAAAAAAAAAAAAACAAAGAAAGAAAGAAAAGGGAGCCTCATCTATTGGGGGCTGTCGCTCCTTTCCTGGCCAGGTGACCGGAGAATACCCTCCCTGCTTCTTCCTGATAGAAACACGGTCCGAACGGGCAGAGGCGGGCTGAGAGCCTAGGCACTGAGCTGCCCCACCCAACGCTGAAGGGCGCCAGCGGTTCCGCCCCAACCCGCAAATGGGGACTAACGGCTTCTACGCCGGGCTCGCCGGAGCTCAAGGAGCGTGGGGCAGGGCCGCAGACGAGATCGGGCCCCCGACCTTTCCGGGGAGCACATGGCGGAACCGCTCCCAGGCTTGCGCAGGCGCAGGGCCACGGGCTTCGGCCGCCTCCCCTAATGCCACCGCCAGAGTCCCTCCCGTTACCTTGAGAGCCTCAAGTCCCATAAGACGAGACTTGCGATCCTGATCCTTGATGATGAGGAAAGGACGCCCATATTCATCGAAGGCGAGGGTCCCGACCGACGCCATGGTGCAGCAGCGGTGGTTACTTTCCCCCAACCGGTGCAGACCGCTCCGGAACCGAGAGCACGCTTTCCGCTCGTGGGAGGGCGCTAACAGTGCGCGCGTGCGCAGTGCGGGCCGCGTGAGACTTATTTTTCACCCGAGATTACTTTGACGCCAGAGAGTACCTTCTGGAATCGGAGGCCTTAGGAAACTTCTATCATCCAGGAAGCCGTGGGGGGGCAGTTCGAAGACACGGACGGGAAGTTAAAACTCACAAGCCGAGAGTAGATGGAACTTATTTGCCAGAGCTGTACCATGGAGTTTCTAGGTAGTGCGTCCCCAACGAGGAACTCGTTTACTTACAGCGTTACTTTCGCCTTCCGTTCCCCCCCCGACTCCGGGAAGATGGTAGAGCCCACTTCCGGATTTCCACCTTTTTCCCTCCCACTTCCGCCCCCCCGCCTCCAGCCGCCGGAAGTCTCGAGATGGAGGGAGGAGGCGGTGAGCCGGCTAGGGGCGGCGGGGTGCTGGAGAGGCGGGTGCGGGCCCTGCGTGGCGCTGTTGGTCCGCTGGGCGCCCCCGCTGTCCTGGTCGCGCTGGGAGGGAGTGGGAGCTGTCGGTGCACGGGGGCGGGGGCCCCCGCTGGTACCGGCCTCTAGCTGCCTCCCGGGAGCTGTTCTGAGCGCTTTGGGACGAGCAAGTCACGGGCTGTGCCCCATGGTGTCCTGAGTTGTGAACTGGAGCCTCCCTGGGTGGGAATCCTACCACGCGGCCACTGACTAGCTGGGTTTTCGGGGAAGTGACTTCACCCCTTTGTGCCTCAGTTGCCTTGCCTGCAAAAGTGGCAGTAATGACAAGAGCATTTACCTTGCACAGCCCCTGAAAGGATTCGGGGAGAACAGTGACTGGCCCTTAGCAACTTCTGTTTTAAGAGTTTGTTGAAATCCTCATTTTGCACAAATAGTAAGTTGGGCAACGTGACACAGCTAGTAAGAAGCAAGGTTGCACAGCCCAGCGCTAATGGTCCCATTCTTAATTCTGTCTTGATAGTACTCCGTCTTCTAAATCCCTTCTGCCGCATTTGCTTCAGGGCACTGGTCATGACCTAATATTTTATAGGGTTGGATTCAGGCATAAGAGAGATGAAGTACAGTGACCCTTGAATAATTGCCCGGGTTAGGGGTACCCGTGTGATCTAAACCTGTATAGGTCGAAAATGTATGTATAACTTCTGTCTCCCCACAAACTTAACTAATATGTTAATGGGAAGCCAGTTACCATATTTGTATTTTCTATGTATTTGTATGTTCTATGTATTACATACTGTATGCTAACAATAAAGTAACTTAGAGAAAAGATGTTATTAAAATAACAAGAGAAAATGTTTACAATAGCGTATCCAAAAAAACCCATGTTTGAGTGGATCTGTGCAGCTTACACGCGTGTTGTTCGAGAGTCTAGTGTACTAATCCATGGATCTTGAAAACGTCATGCTACGTGAAAGAAGCCAGTCCTCAAAGAGCACATACTATATGATTCCGCTCCCAGGACAGTGTGGCATAGGCACTCTGTAGAGACAGAAAGTAGATTAGTGGTTGCTTAGAGCTAAGGTGTGAAGTTGGGGTGGGGGATAGCAAAAGGTAAGGGGTTTCTTCTTGAGGTAAAGAGAATGTTCTAGAATTGACTGTGGTGATGGTTGCACATATCTATGAATATGTCAAAAACCTCTGGATTATGTATGTTAAATGGGCACCTGGTATGGGATATGAAGCTGTTAAGAATTATGGGGCTCCCCCCCCCGCACCCATAGTACTGAGACTAACGGTAGCAGCTAACAGTCATCACTTACTCTCTCACTGAGAGCACAGACTGTTTTATATGCATTATTTAACTATTCCAGCAATCCCATGAGGACACTATTATTTCTGAATTTTGCAGGTGCAGAGCCTGAGCCTTGACCATAACTTATCTAATGTTACTCGTTAAGTTCTGTGACTCCAGAACTTTATGACTTAAATCCTTTTAACCACTGTATTGTTTAATTGAAATACCCACAGGGTAATTTTGCAGCGGCCTGACACATGGTATCTTGACTTTTAAAGAAACAATCAAATGCGTGACTATTTACTATAGCAAGTGAATTCCTCCCTAGTTGTTGAAAATTGTCACTGCAAATGTACTTAAAACTCTTGTTTTCTATTAAACACCGTCATTTAACTAATCTTTAATTTTATCTTATCTCCAGCCCCGGCAGTAGACTCTTGTTCTTGTTGCTGAGTTGGTTTTCCACTGTGAAACCAGTTTTAAAACTCACTATAGGGGCCCTCAGGTGTCAAGAACAAAGCTCCGCTGTATGTGAGACGCTGGTGGTTGGCCAGTGGCCTTGAGCAGTGACTCACTGTAGAGGCCCAGCTTTTCGTGTGTCATGTGTTCACCTCTGTACCCCACAAGTTGTAACAGATCACCACATTTCATGGGTATGGTAGGCAGAACCCTCCCAGCGCCCCCCCCCCCCCCC
>PITA01020989.1:0-21705 GCA_004023965.1 Spilogale gracilis | reverse complement strand
CCTCCAGAAGGAACCCAGTGTTGCCAACCCATTTCAGACATCTGACCTCCTGACCTATATGATAATAAGTGTGTGTTGCTTTGACCCTCTAAGATTTCTCACTGCAGCATTGAGAAACTAATTCAACGGGCCTTTGAATGGCTTACTAATTCCTAAAACCATGGACGTTAACATCTTCAAATGACAAGAATCTGTTGTTTTCTCCCTTCTTACTGTCTTCTGTTTCCTGTGTTTCGGGCCTTACCTTCTCTACTAGACTGGGAGCTGCTTCTAGGCAGACTTGTTGCTTCTAGGGTTCAGCATATAGCCAGCGGTGGACATGGTCAGCTTGTGCCAAGCAGAGTTCTAAGTGTGTTCTTTGCATCCATTCATTTCATGGCACAGTGACCCTGTAATCCCCATGTTACAGATGAGAAAAGCAAAGTTGGGCGAGGTGAAGGGTCATACCATTAGCCAGCTGCAGAACCCAGGTCCTCACCTGGGGGTCAGGCTCTTGCTGTGCTGGGCTCCTCTGTAATCAATTTCAAGATCACTTTCAAGTCATTTTCAGTCCCTGGGGCCTTGAATCCTCTTAAGATTGTGTTTTAAAGGGTAAAATTCAGGAGGAGGATATTTCAGGCTTTGTTCATTTCTCTGTTTTCAAGCCATTGGAATTTGTTTTATTCCATATTGGTGCATTGAAATGATTATTTTATCATTTGTTCTTTTTGGATCTTCTTTAACAATCTTTTCATTACTGTACTTTTTTTTTAGTGAAACCGGATTTTGGTCTCCTATTATTTGACACTTGTATTAGTGCAACTGGAATGTAGTCACCTGACCAAGTTTGATGTGAAATCTGTGCATCTTACTGGAAATAGGGTGGTAATTAGAAACTTTAATACTTATTTGAAGCTTTATTCTAAACCATAAAAATATGGAGTTCATGGTTAACATCCGTATTAATTTGTATTTTTATTGAATTCATAATACATCAAAGAGGACCAAATACATTGTTTTCTTTTTTTTCTTTTTTCTTTTTGATTTTATATATTTGAGAGAGAGTGCATGCGCACACAAGCAGGGGAAGGGGCAGAGGGAGAGGGAGAAAGGAGCCTGATACAGGGCTCCATCCCAGGACCCTGAGATCATGACCCAAGCCAAAGACAGCTGTTTAATTGACTGAGCCACCCAGGCCTCTGAATACATTTTTTTTTTCAAAGGATAACAACAACAAAAAAATTAGTAAGTTGGAGAGAAAAGATTTGGTCAGTTTCCCATTAGAATTGAACCATTTTCTCTAAAACATTTTAATTTAGTTGATGGAATTTAGAACTCATGGAATCCTACATTTGTAATTTAGGTTGTATTTAGTTAAATCATCCTTTAAACAGTATGAGTTTGTCAAGAAGAATTACAGAAAAAAAAAAAAAACCCTACCTGGGATTTCAGATTTGGTGTGACGTACCTGTTTCCTGCTTGCTTTCCATCTAGGTGCACCCCCAGAAATCCTTGAAGAAAGTGAGTCGGGATGTGTTCTACCTACAAGTCTCCAAGCCAACGGTTTGAAGAAAAGCAGTTGGGGGCTCCTATTTACTGGGATTGTTGGCGGGACGCTCGTGGCCGTGTATGCCTTGGCCACACCATTCCTGATGCCAGCCCTCCGAAAAATTTGTCTGCCTTTTGTGCCTGCAACTACGAAGCAGATTGAAAATGTTGTGAAAATGTTGCGTGGCAGAACGGGATCCCTGGTCGACATTGGCAGTGGCGATGGGCGTATTGTGAGTTATGCTAAGACACTTGAAGGTTTCAGACTAGAGGTTTTAAAATCCCTGCTTTGTTTCTTTTTCTTCTTTTTCTTCTTCTCCTTCCCCTCCTCCTCCTCCTCCTCCTCCTCCTCCTCCTTCTTCTTTCTTCTTTCTTCTTTCTTTTTCTTATTTCTTCTTTTCTTTTTTGGTATCGTGTTTGTATTTCAATTATAGTTAACATAGAGTACAGTATTGGTTTCCGGAGTAGAATTTAGTGATTCCTACCCAGTGCTCATCATGAGTGCCCTCCGTCACCCCCGTCACCCGTGTAGCCTGTCCCAGCTTCACCTGACCTGCTAAATCTGACAGTTTAATAAAGTAGTTGTTTATTTTGTTTGTTTGGCTGAACTCTCAAACCCTCCCCCATGAATTGCAATTTATTTTTCTCAGATTTAATTTTTCTGAAAGGTGGAAGTGCTCTGACGATTTGCCAAGTAAAAAGGAGCAATTAATTGGTAATTATGAAAATTTCCAGTAAAAAACTCGGGTATTTGACAGTGCAATTAGAGGAAACGTGGAGTCGTGCAGTTTCACGTAGCTGTTTGCTTCTCTGCTGATCTTTGTTTATACATATGGAATGATTCCTCGGGGTAGTATAGAGGTAACACAGAAAAGCCAGTGCATCAACCCTCACTTATCCAGAGGCCAGACTTTGAGTGAGCTCAGCTCACTGACTCCAGCTGACAACCTGTAAAGAAAGATTCAGGGCCACTGTCTGGCCAGCGGGTGTCCCCACATGTATCTCCATGGGCACTATGGCACCCTACTTAGGCCCCCATCCAGTGATGCCTTGGAAAGGGAGGATAGTGGTGGTCAGGGCTCCCGTTCTGGAAACATTTGGGTGGAGACCAGCAGGGATGTGACTCCTTTCGTCACTTCCTGGGGCATGGACCTTGCCATGCTGTCATGGTGACCCAAATAGCCAGGACGAGGTTAAAATATAACTGTATTTAAAATATAAAAAACTTGTTTGTTTTTAGGAAATCAAGAGGTCTATCTGTAAACCGGGAGGAAGTTTTAAAACCCAGCTTTGAATGCTTTACACATCTGACTAGTATCTTTGTGGTTTCCTTTTCTTGTTGAGAGGGTGACGCTGTAGTTTGCGAGGGAAATTACTGGGGGTGGACAGCTCCTGCAGGATGCTCCCTGGAGAAGGGGTGGCAAGACAGAAGGAACAGAGACCCCAGGACCAGCCCACCGTGCTCACCTTCCAGAGGCCGGCAGCCTTCTGTAGTTGAATGTATTGTGACTCCTTCTGTTTTACTTTTATCTGTTTTCAACTTTGAGTGAACAGTCTTTAAATACTAAGGAAAAGTGTAAGTAATTGCAGCTTCTCCTTGACAGGTCATTTTGATTGCAAATTAGAACTCGTTCACAAAGCATTCTTCCAGGCAGCTTTGTTTTGCCCGCTGCTGTGCTGTCACTGATGGAGAGAGATGCTGGGTTTTCAGGGACTTCTTGTCGGGCTGAGCCAGGGCGTGGCTGGTCTCTCCATAGCACACCTGACGGTTGTGGTTGTGATGCTCGAGGTGAAATCTTTGTCAAAAACATGAAAACTGAGTTTAAATCAGCATTGTCTTGTTTACAGGGCTACAAAGTTTGAGAGATCTATCTTTAAGTGGTATTTTCAACAAAAGAAGTGCTTTTTCATTAGACATTTTGTAATTACAGACCATAAATAGGAAGTAGTCATATCATTGGGCCATGTTAAGTTGCTGTTTTTCTTTTTCTTAAATTAATTAAAAAATTTTAAGTTTATTTTTTAAATTCCAGTATAGTTAACATACAGTGTTATATTAGTTTTAGGTGTATGATACAGTGATTCAACAATTACTTGCATTACTCTGCGCTCATCCTGATAAGCCTACCGTTAATCCCCTTCACCTCTTTCTCCCATCCCCCTGCCCACCTCCTGTCCAGAGACCACTAGTTTGGTCTCTATATTTAAGAGTATGGTTTTTTTTGTTTGTTTCTGTGTTTGTTCATTTGTTTTGTTTCTTAAATTCCACATATGAGTGAAATCCTATGGTATTTGTCTTTCTTTGACTTATTTCACTTAGTATCATACCGTTCTAGATCTATCCACTTGTTGTAAATGGCAAAATTTCATTCTTTTTTATGGCTGAGTAATACTCCATTGTATATATGTGTACATACCCCATCTTCTTTATCCATTTGTCTATCATTGGACACTGGGGCTGCTTCTGTAATGTAACAATTGTAAATAATGCTGCACTAAACATAGAGGTATGTATATTTTCTCAGGTTAGCGTTTTCGTGTTCTTTGGGTAGGTACCTGGTAGTGGAGTTACTGGATCATATGCTATTTCTATTTTTAATTTTTTGGAGAACCTCCGTACTTTTCCACAGTGGCTACACCAAATTCACGTTTGAACGCATAGTGCATGAGGGTTCCTTTTCCTCCACATTGTCACCGACACTTGGTTCTTGCATTTTTGATTTTAGCCATTCTCAGAAGTGTGAGGTGGTATCTCATTGTAGTTCTGATTTGCATTTCCCTGACGATGAGTGACATTGAGCATCTTTTCACGTTTCTCTTGGTCATCTGTGTGTTTCTTTGGAGACATGTCTCTTCATGTCTACTGCCCATTTTTTATTAGATTATTTGTAGTTTTGGTGTTGAGTTGTGTAAGTTCTTTCCATATTTTGGATACTCACCCCTCATTTGCAGAGATCTTCTCCCATTGAGTAGGTTGATGTTTTTCTTCTTACCTTGAATAAACACTGGCCTCTTTTTGCAGGTGATAGCAGCTGCAAAAGCAGGATTCAGAGCTGTTGGTTATGAATTAAACCCATGGCTGGTTTGGTACTCCAGATACCGTGCTTGGCGAGAAGGGGTACAGGGCTCTGCCGAATTTTATATTTCAGATTTGTGGAAGGTATGTAAGGCAGAGAATGGTCCTATGAAATGCCAACCAAAACTTTGTAATTCGTAATTAGTGCGATTAAAAACTGAAGAATGTATTAAAAGAAAAGCAGTCAAGATACAAGTGTTTATTTTGGCATCATGACATGTGAACACTTTTTAAGCGGAGAGAGTTACACATCAGTGCTTTCAGAGTAGAAGCTTAAGGTCTTGGAGCTGATAGATCATGTTAATTTCAAGAATTCGCTCAATTAAAAAAGTTCTCCTTTCTCGTCATTACAAAATGGCAAGATTTTTATTTCATTTGGAAATCTTATAAATTGTAATCCAGGCATTAACTTGTTAATGGCCTTCTTGGTAAATGTAGACTTTGTGTGCATGTGTGCAGGTGTGTGCACAGAGGTGTGTTTGTGTGTGGCTGTGTGTTGTGTGTCTGCAGAGAGACAGAGATGAGTGCCAAAGAGAGAATCCACTGACTACATTGTCATGGTTCTTTCTGGTCTTCATAATGTGTGACATACTTCCAAGTTTATTTGGACTGTAAAAAAAAATGTCCTGTAATTCTGCTTTAGGAATGCTCCATGAAATGCTTTTTCTTAAATAAGAATTTCCCATTGTAATGTTGTCATCAGTAGCTTATAAAAATTCACTTGAGTTTTGCTTGCATTGTTTTTTAGACCATATATACATAAACGATCTCTCTATAGAGTAAACAAGACTTTTATTGGGTAATAAGAATTTTGACTAGCAAAGCACTTTCCCTCCCAGTTTTTCAACTAAAAATCATTTTATTCCATTTTTTACTTAGTATTTTAGAGAAGAGGGGGGCCTAGAATCTCAGGATGACTCAACAGGAAAGGCAGGTGCTTGTCGTGTCGACATCACACGTTCTTGCTGAGCGAGTTTGGCCTATGGCGGAGAAGGGTAGGAAGATTGGCTAGGGCACAGATAGCCCAGGGCAACCAGCTTGGCCACCAGCTGGTCACTGGATGAGTCACTGGCCTTTCCGACAGATGACCCCTGGGTGAGCCCTGCTGGGAGCACCCCCGAGGGTGACAGCGGTGACTTAGGGGAGGTGTTGGACAACTGCAGCGGACTGAATTAACAGAAGCATAAACACGGATTCTTTTCATGAAATTTTTTTTTTTTTTAAGATTTTATTTATTTGACAGAGAGAAAGACAACCAGAGGGGGAACACAAGCAGGGGGAGTGAGAGAGGGAGAAGCAGGCTTCCCACCGAGCAGGGAGCCCAATGTGGGGCTCGATCCCGGGTCTTCGGGATCATGACCTGAGCCGAAGGCAGTCGCCTAACCAACTGAGCCACCCAGGTGCCTCTCTTTTCGTGAAATCTTAAAAGGAGCCACTCCTTGTGAAAACATACCATTGGATGAAATGGGAAATTGCTACTCCTATTGAAACAAAAGTTAAGCTTGATGTTTGGCCTTTTAAAACTAATCTGTGCATCGTTCCCCTTCTTCTTTAGGTTACTTTCTCGCAGTACTCAAACGTCATTATTTTCGGTGTGCCTCAGATGGTGAGTATGTGTCCCTCTGCCCCCTGGTTGGTTGGCTTTAGGTCTTGTGTACACCCTCCAGCTCTGACAGGCCACTTCGGTGTGGATGCTCACCTGCCCGCCTGCCCCGCAGCAGCCCCCCTGAGATTCGGGTTGGGAGGCGTCGGGTTTTAGTTCACTGGCTTGACCAAGGACCTTGGGGCCTTAAAAGTTTAATCATAAAAGAGTCAGTCATGTTGTTAAAACTTATGCTTCGGATAAAATTCTCAATGATCTCCCTAAGCCCAAAAACTCCAATCTGGAAACTACTTTATGAGCTCCCGGTGTCTAATGTAGTTGGAGATTTCCGCGGCCACTCACCTAACAGCCAGCCGAAGTCTCTTGGCAGAGTTGATGGCATGTTCCTTTGAAATGCTCGTTCCTCCCGTTTTGTAGTAAGGCAGTTTTCAGGGCGGGCAGTCAGGCGATTGGCGACTGGTTTCAGTTGACCTCAGCTCACTGATTTGTAGTGAACTTAGATTGCATTCGTCAAAAATGGTTCGTGCTGTAAACGGTTCCAAATTTAGCCTTTGGAAAGATGACCAGGATGGGATGCTCTTATTGTAATTGTTGGTTCGTGGGCCATAGAGAGGAATCCCTGTGACTTTTCAGGGCCTGTAATTGTCACCATAATAGTCGCGGCAAAATTGGATGTTTGCTGAAATGCTGCCATATGACTGGTATGTATGGTTTGCAATACAAAAAAATAGGGAATTCGCTTTTTCTTGTTTTCTTAGTCACACCTTTTTGTAGAAGATGGCTCAGTGCTGGGGAGATTTATCGTAACTATTGGGAATGTCAGTACAATGGCACTTCTGTGTTTTTTTTAAGTCGATTTAGAAGTACTGTTGTTACGTATTCTTGGAAATAGCAGGATTCTATATATTTGGAATTCTCAGTAAGCCTAAAATTAAGATGAGATGTGGGTGTTCACCCTTTTGTTACAGAAAGGAAAAGGGACATGATCACTAGTCGTTTTAAAGAAACAGTTTGGGGTCATAACATTGCTCTGGCCTTTGACGGCTCTCTCCTCCTGATAACGTTTGGGTAGCAGTTTGGAGCAAATAGATCTTATTTGAATTGCATGCTTTATGAGAAGTGGAAGTTGATATTTCCTGTGACGTCCATGCATCTTGAGAGGCTGGCTGGTGGTGGGCTGAAGTGAGGGCTTGCGAGGCCATAGCAGCCCACCTGGGGTTGGGGGGCAGGCAGGCAGCAGTGACCTCTGGGGGGGTGGTCACGTCATCGCGTGGCCTGTGGCCTCCAACTCCTTGTGTGTCTTACCATGTTTGAGCATCGTCAGTTTTTGGAGCTGTTCCCTTGGGAAATAAGAGGCCTGTTTTTTTGATGAATGTTTTTGCAGTTATTGTCCATTTTCCTGTACGCAGAGAAACCATAAATAAAGAACTTGTGGCATCTCACTGTTCCCAAGAAAAAGGGGAACAGCTGAAAACATGCAACAGCCACATTCTGCGGGATGAGAGGGATTCAGCCAGCGGGCAGTTCTCCACACGGGGGGCTTGTTCATAGGACCTGCGGGGACTCATTTGTGGGTGCAGGTCCCCACATTTAACCCTCACCAAGCCTTGCCTATGTGGAGGCAGTGGGGTGGGGAGGGGAAGTGCCATCTGGGGGTTGGGGCCAGCTCTGCTCTCCAGAGTCCGGGGAGCCCTGATGGCGCCATTTTCCAGTGAAATGCACTTCCTTTGTCGGAGCACTGGTCGGGATGGTGACGTAGCTCAACAATCCGGTGTAGCACCCACGTTTCCTGTGGCACCCGAGCCACATATTGGCCACAGGACGGCCCGCAGGATGCTTAGGGAATTGGAGAGATGGAAGCCTAGTGTTACAGGTCATCGCCCTGCTCCCCCGATGCCGCACCAACAGTTCCTAACAGCCCGGGGCTCTGGAGCATCCAACCCCGTGGGTCTCATCTGGTCTGATCCACATGTAACTCTAGCCCATGCTCCTCTTTTTAAATGTGAAACAGATCAGTCATGTCCTGTGTAAACCCCCCTGGGATGTCTTGCTGCTTTAAAGGAGCGAAGATAAGGTGTGACTGCTCCACCGGGCCCGAGGCCTGGCACGCCGTGGCCCCTGCTTCCCTCGGCTCTGTGTGCATCAGTGTACTGTCCTTCTCTCGGTCCCTGTGTCTACGGTATGAGCTGTGTTCTTCCCTCAGGCTTCGGTCCCCCCAGCTCTGGGCCTACTTGGTGAACACCTCTTGACCAGTCACAGGTCAGGTGTCCTTTCCTCCAGGAAGTCATCCCTGATTGCCTAGTGAGACAAACCCCAGTGCCCTCATTTTCTATCTGCAGGGTGCCCACAGGGTGCCTATTTCCTTCTCCAGGGTGAGTTATCACACATTTCCTTATGCGGTGGCCTCGGCAGGTTTGCCACGTGCGCCATAACATAAGTTCAAGAGTGAGCTTCCCCCCACCGCGGCCACACCAGCACAGAGCAGTGACTCGGGAAATACTTGTGGCGTGAATGGAACATACCCAATAAGGACACTTCCTGGTGGGCTCTTAAATTTCATAACTGCAAGGACTAAGTTTAGTTATGGGTCATGTTGTGAATTGATGAACATAAATATTATCATCACGTTCTGATAAAGATAAATGATTCATGACGAGATCATGTATCCCTTGGTCATTCATTTGACCAGTATTTATTCGGAGCCACAGAGTGTCAGACTATGTTCTAATCACTTGGGATACTTCAGTGAATGAAAAAAACGACCATCCCTGCGCCAGAGTGCCTAGATGCTTGTGGGGAGAGCAGATATTAAATGAGGTCCCTATGTCAAGGGCGCTGGGCTGGCTCACTCGGCAGAGCATACAGTTCTTGATCTCAGCTGTAAGTTTGAGCTCCACACTGGGCATAGAACGTATTTTTAAAAAAAAAATCAGAAAAAAAAGTCTAATAGAAGAGTAAGTGCTGTGGGTGGAGTAAAGTAGGAGAAGGAGAGGCAGACAGTGTCCCTGGGGAACGTGCCGGGCACAGCCACCTGCAGAGGCACCCAGGGGTGTGTGCCTGTTGGGTTCCAGCATCAGCAGGGAAGTAGGTGTGGCAGGAGCAGGGAGAGGTGACATCAGAGAGGAGCTAGGGGGTGAGGCTGGAAGGACACTATGCTCTTGGGATACGGGAGCCCTGGTGGCTTTGAGCAGAGGCGTGAGGACCTTTCTGGGTGGCAAAGGCTCCCGGGCTGCTGTCTGGACACGGACGTGGGTAGAAGCCGGGTGACAGGTTAGGAGCTCCTGTGGGTGGCCAGGTGGCTGGTGTGATGGGCTCATGCCAGCATGCAGAAGCTGATACAAAGTGGGAATGCATTGGGAAGATGGAACAGACCGGATGCATTGGCGTGGCCCACGTGGGGTGGGCAAGCAGAGGAACGATTCGTCAAGGATTTTGGCCAGATCACCTGGAAGTCCGCAGTTGTCATTGAGCTGAGAAAGGTGCAGGCAGAGCCGCTGGAAGAGGAGGATCGGGAAGCTGAAATGTGTGTGGAGGTGTGAGGTTGGCAGTGGTGGGTAGAGGGGGTCTGGGGCTCAGGAATGAAAGGGGGCTGGAGTTTGGGTATTAGCTCCCAGAAGTTGCTAAAGTCCAGGAGTGGCTGAGGTTCCCCCGGGGAGGAGGGGGCAGAGCCGGTCAAGGCCTGAACTCTGGCCTCTGACACATGAGTCTGCTAAGGACCTGAGAGGACGAATTGGCAGGAGGAAAGCCCAGGGGGATTGGGGGTTACTCTAGAAGCGAAGTGAAGCCGGGATTGGGGGTTACTCTAGAAGCGAAGTGAAGCCGGTGTTTTGGAGCCATCACATGGCTCAGGAGCTACTTGCTTGTTTGGTCTTATATCTTTGAGCTGGTTTCAACTTAAGTTTAAAGTTTTGAAGTTGTAATTAGAGTATGATGAGTTCGTGTCACTTTGAAACCTCTAATTGCACGAATAATTTTGAATTCCATTAGACAGACCTGACACATCACTGCCTCTCTGTGTGTGATATCAAGACCCGGGTTCATTGCATATTTATGTGTGATTGACTCAGTTAATTTCTTACCATTGAAATAGCTCCTTTCATTTGTAGGTTTATCTTGACTTAGCATATGGCTCTCATTGGGAAATAAAAGAAACCATAAAAGAGGAAAGAATACTGATAACATGAATACATTTACAGTGATCCTTTTGATGAACTAAATTACTGTAAGAAACCTCTGCTATTTTGGAGAAACACATATTGTCTCTTTCTTTGCTTATTTAATTTTTCCCTCGAGGAACAAAACTTTTTTTTTTTTTTTTAAGAAATCTTTTATTGGCGTTAAAAGAGTAGAAATACCCTGTCCTTAATGGAATTTTTTTCTTGGTTATCTTGATATTAATTGTCATGAAGAATTAAGAGTTTTGGCCCATTTTAGCCAGAGGTCACATGGAGGACTTTCCCCAAGCCGCTTTTAAAAGATACAGGCCAGGAATAAAGTCTTCATAGAGGGACTATTGATTTGTTTGTCTTGATTTATTTGGTTAGTTTTAAAGGGATTAGTTTTTGCTCAGATCTTGGTTTCAAGATATCATTTCCCATTTATAGGAGCTAGGGATGTCTGAGAGGTGGCTGATCCGAGGGCTGAGGAGAGGGATCGATACAAAAGCCTGGGGCATTTTGTGGAGCCCAAATTTGAGGAAGTGTTCAGAATATTTGTTGGGGATGCATCCAAAGGAGAAAGAAGGCAACTTGAGGAGGCTCCCCGGGGCCAAACTGGGATGGTCTGAGCATCAGAAGAAACAAGGTCGATGGTGGGTCAGAACCCACTGAACAGAGCAGGAATCTGGAGCTTATACTTAATGGCAATACTTACACAAGTAGAAAGAAGGGAGAGCTCTTCCTTATAGTAGAATGCCGACTTTCAGTCTAGAAGGAATGATGGAATTAGCAAATGGCCACTTGGCAACCATACGGTGAAAATTAACTTGGGCCAGAATTGTCAAGAATGCTACATCTGGTGAGGACTGTTTAACGAGAAGCAGGATATTTACATCATCTCAAGCTACTTCCTGCCAATTATTCGTTATAAGGGAAAATTAGTAACCCCACTGTGGAGACAGCAGGTATCACCCTAGCCAGTTGGTGGCCATCACTCTCAAAGCAGAAGGTCCCCATGGGTGCCTGAAGTGGGGCCCTGAGATGCTCAAAGTCCCACTTGTGGGGCACTGCCCAAGATGCATGTGCTGAGTTGTCATGAGCCGGAGGTGAGATGTCAGGAGAGCTGGAGGTGAGGACCACTGGTGAATAACTGGCCTGTCTTCCTAAAGATGTTGTCATCAGAGACAAAGGAAGATAAAGGAACTGTTCCAGGTGAAGGTACATTAAGGAAACGTGAGAGCTAAATGCAGCATGACCTCGTGGGCAAAGTGTCATAAAGGACGTTATTGGGACATTTGGCAAAATTGGAAGGCTACTGGCATTATTACTGGAATACCTAAATTTCCTGAATTTGATAACTGAGTTGGGGCTGTGTCTTAGAGAGTACTGAAGCATCAAAGAATAAAGGGGCATGTTGTATGCAGCCTCTTCTCAAATGGTTTAGGAAAAATATTCATAGAGGAAGAGGGCAAATATGATGAGCTGTTAAAAATTGGTGAACCCAGGCAAAGAAGACAGGACTCCTTTGGTCTATTCCTATGACTTTTCTGTGAATTTGAAATTCTTTCATAATAACAAAAGAAGTGAGAAATAGAGTTTTAGGAGGTAAAGATGGTAAGATTGGAAGATCAATTTTTCAGCGGTTGTTAGTTTGCTGACTTATTTAGTGTATTAACATTTAGTGTAATACCTGTAACAGGTAATTGGTAATAAAAGGATACAAAAGTGATTCATAAGAGGATTTTAGTTTTTATAAATTATGCTGACTATGAAGAAGTTGTCCATGCATTATAGATAAATTTTGAAGAATTATGAAATAGTTCATTATATTTCAAGTTAGAATGAGCATATTTTTTTCATCGTCTAATTTAGTACTACCACATTTCACTGAATCTAGATGCTGTAATTTTAGGAGGTACCATTGCCCTTGAGAAAGAAAAAAACACTGCCAATTGTTATTCCCAGACTGTGTCAACTGTAAGATGTATCCTGATTTCCAAGATGTCAAAATATGTGGGAAAATGTGTTAAATAATTGAGATGGGGTAGATTAAAATGTTAGATAGGCAGATAATTTAAAGCTGCTTCTCATTTTAGTATTTATTTTTAAATAAGCGTATTTTATCTTTCGGGGGGCAGGGGCAGAGGGAGAGAGAGAATCTCAGGCAGACTCCCTGCTGAGGGTGGGGTTCAGTCTTGTGACCTTGAGATTGCAACCTGAGCCAAAATCGAGTTGGACACTTAACCAACTGAGCCACCCAGGTGCCCCTGTTGTTGGTATGACTTCTGTGTTTTAATGGATCGTTTGATAAGGTATTTATGCTCCAAAGGGATCTTATTTGCAGTTAATAATTTTTTAAAAGATTTTATTTATTTGAGAGAGGGAGAGACTGAAAGAGCACAGGTGGGGGGCAGAGACATAAGATGAGGGAGAAGCAGACTCCCCGCTGAGAAAGGAACCTGATGTGGGGCTCGATCCCAGGACCGCAAGATCATGACCTGAGCCGAGGGCAGATGATTCACCGACTGAGCCACCCACGCGCCCCGCCCTTACAGTTTCTAATTTTTGCACAGGTATTTTTAGGCACTCAGATCCAAAAGAATGTTTGGGAATCTTTTCCTCCAATTCGCCACTTATTAAAATAACAGCTGTTGTTCGCACAGATGCTGCAGTTGGAGGAGAAACTTGCGCTGGAACTTAGGGATGACGCCCGAGTCATTGCTTGCCGGTTCCCTTTCCCTCGCTGGACCCCAGACCACGTCACTGGGGAGGGGGTGGACACCGTGTGGGCCTACGACGTGAGCACCGTGAGAGACAAGAGGCCCTGAAGACCTCCACGTCCAGTCAATCCCTGAAATGTAGACTTTATTGCGCATGATTTTCCAAGTGTGGTGGTCTTCGATTTTATAGAGACTTCCAGCTGTGTCTTCAGCAAAGAGTATATTTTTCTCCAGTATGGAATGAAAAACTATACTTTCCTTAACTTCTGGAAAACAAAACAGAAGTTAAGAACAGCAGGTAGATTTAAATGCCATTTTCATGCCATATTTAAACATTTAAAAAAGTGTTCTTCCTTCCCTTCCATGCACTTGGACATGTGAAAACATGAATGAGTGATTGTCACGTTGATGTGCAGGAAGATGTGAGCAGCCCTTCACATTATAAAAAACATGATTTAATGCCAGAGATGAAAAGGAACACTATTTATTTATTTATTATTTTAAAATAATTATTTTATTTTTTCAGTGTTCGTTGTTTATGCCCCACACTGGGTGCTCCATGCGATTCGTGTCCTCAGTACCCACCACCAGGCTCTCCCATCCCCCCACCCCCCTTCCTTCCCAAACCCTCAGTTTGTTTCTCAGGGTCCAAAGTCTCTCATGCTCTGTCTCCCTCTCTGATTTACCCCAGATCACATTTCCTTTCTTTCTCCTAATGTCTTTCACGTTACTCCTTATACTCCACAAGTAAGTGAAACTTGACTTTCAATGCTTGACTGACTTTACTCAGCATACTCTCCTCCAGTCCCGTCCATGTTGCCATGCCAACCTACAAAAGTTGGGTATTCATCCTTTCTGATGGAGGCGTAGTATTCCACTGTATATAAGGACTACATCTTCTTTATCCATTCGTTTGTTGAAGGGCACTTTGGCTCTTTCCACAGTTTGGCGATTGTGGCCACTGCTGCTATGAACATTGGGGTACATATGGTCCTTCTTTTCACTACATCTGTATCTGTGGGGTAAATACCCAGTAGTGCAATTGCAGGGTCATAGGGAATTTGTTTTTAATTTTTTAAGGAATCTCCACACTGTTTTCCAAAGTGGCTGCACCAACTTGCATTCCCACCAACAGTGTAAGAGAGTAAGGAACACTTTTTAAAGAGGGTTAGCAAATTAGCAAATATTTGTTGTTTCCTCTAACTTGATTCATACTTAGGGTTTATGGATTTTATGTTTTTCTTTTCTGTACTTCATGGTAAAACTAATTTTCTAGAGAACGTAAGCCCTCATATTTTATATATTTTATAGCATTTACCAGGAATAATTTATTCCAAGGTTAGTGGATTACTGTATTTTACTGAATCTGTGATGCGTACGTGTGTGTGAATGCGTGTGTGTAGACACACATTTGAACGTTTCTGAAACGGCGTTGTACCTTCCAATCGATGGTGTTTTGTGTCTGTGATCGGGCACGTTGTGTGTTGTGATATGGTTATCCGTCAGCTGGCATTAATGGGATCTCAGGTTTGAGGAAATGTGCTCAGAGAAGCTCATGATAGAGTGGAGTCGTTGGTAGTAACACAATAGTAAAATAAGCAGCCCGAGCTTGGGATTCAGCCAGCGCTGAGAGCAGACCCTGGCCACCAGCAGGACGCCCCAGACCAGCGCCTTGTCCCTCATGGAGCCTCACTTTCCTAATTATCCCGGGGACCTGTTGGGATAATGATACACGGAACAGCGGACTTCTTTGGATAAACTTATGAAACAAAGTCTTTGGTCTGTAAGTGGCGTTTATTATTTTAGGGACCAAAGGCAAGTGTATTCACAGAAGTTACGGGTTATTTCTGCGAGTCACTTCTTAACCTTGTGGAAGCTGCCATTTATGTAATATTTCTCAAGAGGAGACTTGACTGATTTAGATAAAACAAGGAAAACCTTTGAGTGTGAGTAGACAAGCTTCATGTATCTGAAAGTTAGTATTAAGTGGTGGCTCGAATAATCCCTGTGCATCACAGGAAAGACTGGAGCTCCTGATCATACACACTTTTAACCTAAAATACCAACCCGTCTTCACGGAGGTTTGATAAAATGGGATGGTTTGCATTTTTAACTAAACTCCTAAAACTGATCAGTTTGATAATTGTCATTTAAATGAGCAGCAACTCAGCGACTCATTCATTCAGCAAATATTTACTGAGTGTCTACCGTGTAATGAGCTTTTCTGACTCAGTGAATAGACCTGCACGGGCTCTAACCTTACGGCATGTATATTCCAGAAGAGCGAGACCAACAAATACGGGAGTGAATGTGAGTATGTGTGACGTTCTGAAAGAAGTCAGCGGGTGTGACCGTCATGGGCACGTGTCAGGTTTTTGGCCACCACTGTCCATCCCTTCCCAGTGGCTCCTGGTTTCTTTCTGAGGAATGGATTCTCCGTGATGGTGTGTAGTTTGGTTTGCACCTGACCCTCCCCGTCACTCCTGCCAGCCCTGTGACTCTGCTGGGTGGGCTCGGAGAGGGACCCCGCAGAGTTCCCTGCCTGGCAAGTGTAATGGGCGGAGGCGGGGTCTGTGGAGACCTGGATGTTTCGGTAAGTTTCTAGACATGCTCCCGACAGATACCTGGAGGCATCAGGCTATTCTGCAAAGGCATATGTAACTTGCTGTTTTTGTTTTCTTCGTTAGCTTCCCAAGAATTAGATGATGGCTGGTCCTACAACCTCAGAATAAAATAGACCATTTCATAGGTGTGTTGAGATTCATGGGGTTTGTAAAATCTTTAATTGATTTTTTCGGTTGTGCCTTGAAGTAATCTGTGAGTGACCTGTAAGAATTTCCTCATAGAGGTTATTGTAAACTGACTGTTTCAGTCAAAACTGACGGGTTCAGTGATCAGTTACTAGGTCAAGAATATTAAGGTTGCCCACGACACAAACCAGGGAGTGAGAGCTACTATTTTTCATGTCAACAGTTGGATTCAAAAATGTCCGACAGCTTGAAATCAGGCATAAGTGCTAACTTGATAAAATTAAAGGTCAAACAACCAGAGAAGAATAGAAACAAAGCTTAGTGGTGACAGCCCAGTAGGAGCTGTCGTGACCGCTCTTGGAGGTTCTATCAGCATTCGGCTCAATGACCTGAGCACACTCCCGTCTGAAAGCATCTTCCCCTAAAAGCTTGGCCCGAGGGTTGCAGCCTCTGCCCTCCTCGCATGGCCCTGGTGGGCTTCTTCAGACCCTCCCCCAGTTCTGACATTCAGACTCTGTGCAACGCTCAGCTCCACCAAGAGGCTGCAAAACCAAGTGTAAAAGATGTAAGAACTGAGATTCTTCCAGATAGACCGTGTTCCCTGTTGCTGAGTGATGGCGTGCCTGGTGACAAGCCACAGCCAAACAGAAAAGAAAAAATGCAAGATTCCTGACATTTCCATTTCGCAGCCTGAATACCACGGCTCTACCAATGTACTTGCCCTGATGGCTGGGGGTCGAGAGGAGGTCCCATGGAGGCACAGGATATGCTCAGAGCAAGGGTCTTCTTTGCTAGTGCTGTAAGACATGCTTCCTCTGCTCCCCACGGTCCTCTGAGCATCTCTCACCGGCCTTGGGCACCCAGATGTGCAGGTCTCTGACCCAGGTGCCCGTCCTGGCTGAAGGTGTGCAGGTACTGCTGGCTCTGATCCCACGGCCATGTCCCCACTTTCTGGGTAACAACCCCCGGTGCTTCCAGTATCAGCACGGATGTGTTCGGGGACTGTGGGCCCGGCCAGTTGTCTGATCCCGTCCCCTGGGCGTCAGGGCAGGCAGCGGGCCCTGTGCATGTGATCCTGTTCCTGCGGAGCTTTGGCAAAGGTCTCTGCAAACAGAGGAGGTGCTTGAGCAGTGAACATCCCTCAGTCCTTGGACAAGAACGGCTGCCCTCGCGGTCCTTCTGCAGCCGTCGGGGGGCGGGGGAGAGTGAAGATAGGAGCCAGGAGGCTGGTGGAGCAGAAAGATGGACAGACTCTAGGTCCTCAACGAGACCCCAGAGGACTTTAGGACGTCTTACGTGAGGTGACAAACCCGTGTTGTTGTGCTCCCACTAGTGTGGTGGTGGTTGAGCCTGTGGCGGCCTGGCCGAGGTGGGAGGCTGTGAGGCTCAGGTGGGGTGAGGGGGCCTGGCAGTGTGGAATGCAGGTGCCCCAGAGCCTGCGCCCCCCATCTGCACTCGCTGGCAAGGTCAGAAGCACAGCTGGGGTATATGAGAGGGATCGAGAGCTCCCACGGGGGAAGGCCCCACTCCCAGAGTGGCGCTTGGGCAATTGGGCCAAATCAAGAGGGCCCTGAATGTGGACCCCGCCTTCTCCAGCAGCAGGAGTCCTACGTAGGCTTCCTGTTCTTGGGGACATGGGCAGGGCCGAGTCACAGCAGAGCCCCAGCCACGTCCCTGCTCCCAGGGAGTTTCGTTGAAGGAAGGATGATGCCTCAGGATTAGAAAGGAACTAATGGAAGGAAGGGAGGAAGACACTCAGACTGTTCTTTTGGCGGGTTGGGCTGCTGTGGGGAGGAGCCATGATGTGGGCTGGGCGTTTGTGTCCTTAGGTTGCAGTCCTGATTCTCTCTGATCATATGAGGATGGGGGGATCCTTGGAGAGGGGCTTAGGTCCTGAGAGTGGAGCCCAGCCCTCCTGAATGGGATTAGTGCCCTTATTAGGGGACCTCCGAGATCTCCCTCCTCCTGCCACGTGAGTGGGAAGACAGCCAGCTATGAACCAGAAGGGGCTTCTCACCCAACACTGTACTGCAGCGGTGGTCTGAGACTTCCTAGCCTCCATAGCCGAGAGGAATAGGTACTTGGTGTTTAAGTCCCCCAGGCTGCGGTGTTCTGCAACAGCAGTCTGAGCTGGTAATCTAGACAGAGCCCACCCAGTGCTATCGAGACTTGTCCCTGCTCTAGCCATCGTTTCCTGGGCCTGCACAAGATAACGGAAGTTGAAGGGAGCCAGGCTTTCAGAGGGTTCTCCCCAGTGACATCTGGGGAGAGCGGGAAACCACCCCCTCGACATAATGGTCCGGGCTGGTTGGCTGGGTGGGTCGCGGAGTTCCACTGCTCCTCCCTGTGTGGATGACTGTTGGGGGGCATAGTGGGCACCATCGTGGGGGCAGCCTTCCCTGGGAGGGGTCTCTCTGGTGCCTCCCCACTCACACGGAGGATGCTTTTGGCACAGTCTGTCCTTAAACCAATGTGGATGATGTGAAAAAACTAGAGACAGAGGAAGAGCGGCAGCGCTGAGCAGCAGATGGGAATTCTAGATGGTAGTGGGGCTCGAGAACCTGTCCTACGAGACACAGCTGTAGAGGTCATGGCTGTTTCCCCAGGATGAGAGGAGGCTTAGAGGAAACAGGACAGACGTTTCCAAATGTGTGAAGGCTTGCCAAGCAGAAGAGAGGAAAAATGACAACATGATGACTACGAACCAGAAGATTCGGGTGCAGAAATACCCCGTGCTCATCTTTAGGGAGGAGGCATTGTCTACTGGCTTTTTTCATTCTGAACCACAGGGAGTTGTGGTCAGTTCGCTTGGTCCCCGCCAGACACAGGAGCCCAGAGTTCCTACGCTCGGTTGCTTCCCTGCAGTCAGACCTGCTCTGACCGGCTCTGGGGGGTGGTCTGGCTCCGTGTGTTGCTGCTATAGGGATGTGAAGCTGAAGCTCTGTGAAGTGGGGTTTAATAAAGTCCTTTGAAGTTCGGATGCATTGCCATTGGACATAGGGACTCTGGTCACTGGGGATGCCGCCGCAGAGGGCCAGACAGCCACTTGGTGGAGACGTTGTAGCAGGGATCCATCAGCCAGCAGGTGTGGCATCTTGAATGACCTGAAACGACCACGAGTTTTCCAGCCTCGGTGGGATGGCTAGGACCCTTTGGGCAGGACCTAAGTGGCTCTGGGAGGCATCAGAGCAGCTGTGAACAGTGAGGGCATTTCAACACAAGTCCAGTGGTACTTAGCCTCCCCCAGCAGGAGGCCACGGGCCGACTTTTACTCTGATACATGGAACAAAAGCAGCCGAAATCTTGAAATCTCGGGGAAGCTGATGGATGACAATAAGCTTTATCAAAGCTCCAGCCGACAAGTGGCAATGCTCAGAGAAGATGGTTGGAATTTAAAACCCAAGGGGCTTAGCTGCAGTTGTGTTCCCCAAGTGCTGATGGGAACCAGGAGACTGTTCTTGAATCTGCTGGGAGAAATACGTCATGAATGTTGCCTCATCCCCTTCTAAGTGGCATCATCTCAGCCATCACCATGTCAGGGGAGCAGCCTTCTGAGGACTTGGGGCTCTGACACTTATCTACAAGGGGCCAGAGTCCGGCATCAGAGCCAAAGGCTGTCGGGATGAAACGAGCCATGCAGAGTACATAAATTAGGGAACAGAAATATTGGGGGACATCCCAGTGGAAGTTAAGGTCATGAAGTTGAGGCCAGAGGAGTTTGAAGGGCTGTGAGAGAAGAGAAGAACAGGTTTCTCTCCGGGGGAGGGGCACAGTCCCAAGGGGCAGAGCACAGTTCCGTGGAGGAGGACCCTGCCGCAGGCCTGCCCTCCGCCACCCCAGAGGGCCCAGCATCCGGGGCAGGAGCCGAGCCGGACTGTGGCCGGCAGAGCCCTCTCGGCCTCAACATCTCAGCCCCCCTCAGAGGGTCCAGTTGAGTGTCGTGTTCTCTGAACAACTCCATTTATGGAATAGGTGATTTTATGACGAATAAAAATCGCACTTGTCATGGCAGATATTAAACACAAGGAACTTATTATCCCCAAGGATGAGGCAGTCCATATATTTAAATAGAAAAAAGGATATTTATATGGATGTAAGGAAATCTTCCATCCGAATAACACAATAAAGTTTCTGCACTGAAACAGAAAACCTGAGTCATCGGGGATCCTCTGAGGTAGAGCGAAGTATTCCTGTAATAGTGACCCATTATGGCGATATCAGAATTGGCACACTGGTGACCCGATGGACTGATGCAAATTGAACACGAACAAAACATAAAACTTTTATAGATGAGGGAAATTCGATCTTATTTTTCTAATTTAATATAATGGTGAGAATATTACATGAGAAGAACTGATAATAGCTCATTGATCACAAGGTTTAAATCATAGATGGAAAAGAGGAATCAAGGGAATTTTCTTCTCTGGAATATTGTAGGGTGAAAAATTGGGCAACGAAATGACCCTTTAGAGAACGAACCCAAACATCAGGAAAATCCGCAAATCCCTGCGTGTGTCCCAAACTCGGTGGACCGAGGGGCGAGGTCTTGTGGGGTTTGCTGGGGAGCTAGCTGGGCAGTGCTGTTCGTGGGGAACGTGACAGTGACAGAGGCAACCTGTCATGGGGCATTAGGTACGTGCTGGTGCCCATGGTGAGCAGTCAGCACATTTGGGAGGCAGTGGGAGTTCTGCTCTTCCAGATGCCATCCCTTCTTGCCCCCTGACATTTACCTGTCCCCGGTACCCACGCTTTATCCCTTTATCCCGTGGCCTTTTTCCATGCGTTTACTACTCTTTGATTTAACAGTTGCATTACGCATTCCCATTTTCAAGGGCGTTTGCGCTCTGTTAAGGGGTGCTCTGATAGAAATTTGAATTTTCAGTGAGAGTAAAAGATGGATTTGTAATGAAGAAGTGTCAGATTCCCAGCTTCCACGTGCCCGGCCCGAGCCCAGACCACCCACCTGGCATACCTGAAACAGCTCAGAAAGGCAGACGTGGTCGCGGCAAGTTTGTTTCTCTTGACCAGAACATGCTAATTAGGAATAGAAACTCATAGTCCGGAACCTAGGATAACAATGCTAGCTCTCAGCTGTTGATTATTGTAGGTCTTGTAGATATGTTATTTTTAATTCTCCTCCTAACCGCACTGCAGGTGTGACATTTCTCAGTGGGGGAAACTGAGGCATTGAGAGAGCAGTTGTTTTGCTAAGACTCATGCACTCTTTTGCAAAGAATGGAGCTGGTATTCAAACCCAGTGTGATGTCCACCCCCCCCCCCCACACGCCCTTCACTGCCCGGCCAGGATGTGGGGGAGGCTCTGCTGCTCCGAAATTGATCGGTCTAGCCAGCAGCTTAGACATTAGCAGCATTTGAGTAACTCTGAGGCTTGGGTCCCCTGGCTCTTTGAATCAGAGTAAATCTTTGTTTTGGAAGGCACAGGGTGCACAGGTTGGTCCTAGAGTTAAAAGCTTAAGCCTGAGAAAAGAATAAAGCGGCCAGTTTTTCAGAACTGCCCCCCACTCAGAAATAGAGGAGGTAATGTCTCGTAAGCGGAACTGAGTTATCACCTGCTTGGGAAGCTCACCTCGCCAAGGCAGGTTAGGGCAAACATACTGCAGCCCGTCTGTGTTGAACACTAAGCAGCTCGGGGAAGGGCACGCACCTCCATCGCCCGCGGGGCTGCCCTGACAAAGCAGCGTGGCCAGGCACGGAGGCAGCAGATCGGTATTCCTGAACATAGTTCTGGAGAATGGAAATTCAAGACCAAGGCGTTGGCAGGATTGGTCTCTCCCTAGCTTGCCGATGGCCGCCTCCTCTGCTCAATGTGTCCTCACACGGCCCTATGTCTGAGCACCGGCTTCCCCCGTGT